>JACMII010000544.1:0-14044 GCA_014805405.1 Bunonema sp. RGD898
CGACGCTCCTTCTCCGCCGCGACACGGTCTTGGGAACCCTGAGCACAGCGCATGTCGACGGCGAAAATCATCGACTACCCCTCCCGCCGCTTCCACGGCCAGTTGCTCGAAGCGCGCCTTCAGATTTGACGCTCTGCCCGCGGTTTCCGGAGATCTTTGTAGGCCGCCGCCCGCTCGTGCATCCCGTTGACTGTCATGCTTCGCCAGTTCCACGGGCGAGCTCCAGTCCGCGGCGGACTTATCCTTCCGATCGGTCTCGACGCCAAACTTGCCGCCGTAGCCGTGCGCGGTGTCTATATCAGTTTTCAACGCTGTCGTCGTAAAAACACCTCGTTGGCTCTCGTGCTTTGCCAGTTCCGCCTTTTCGTCCCATCCTGCGGCGGACTTATCCTTCCGGCCGGCCTCGACGCCAAACTTGCCGCCGTAGCCGTGCGATGCATCTACAAATCGCGTTTGGGGGAAGAGAATCAAACGAATGGCACCTTTCTGGCTCTCGTGCTTCGCCAGCTCCGAGTGCTCGGCCCAATCCGCGGCAGATTTGTCCTTTCGATCAGTCTGAACGCCAAACTTGCCTCCGTAGCCGTAGGCGGTGTCTAAAATTGAAGTAGAGAACATAGGCTATGAAATCAGACCACCTTTCTGACTCTCGTGCTTCGCCAATTCGATCTTCTCGTCCCATCCGGCCGCGGACTTATCCTTCCGATCGGCCTCGACGCCAAACTTGCCGCCATAGCCGTGCGACGCGTCTACAAATCGCGTTTGGAGGAAGAAAATCAAACGAATGGCACACCTTTCTGACTCTCGTGCTTCGCCAGTTCCGCCTTTTCGTCCCAGCCCGCTGCGGATCGATCCTTTCGATCAGATTGGACGCCAAATTTGCCTCCATAGCCGTAGGCAGTGTCTAAAATTGAAGTAGAGAAAAAGGGCTATGAAATCAAACCACCTTTCTGGCTGTCGTGCTTCGCCAACTCGCTTTTCTCGTCCCACCCGGCCGCGGACTTATCCTTTCGATCAGATTGGACGCCAAATTTGCCGCCATAGCCATGCGCAGTGTCTAAATGGGGATTGTATGGGGGAATGCAAGATAAAATAGGCTGTAACCTCGCTGGCTCTCGTGCTTCGCCAACTCGCTTTTCTCGTCCCATCCGGCCGCGGACTTATCCTTGCGATCTTGCAAGACGCCAAACTTCCCGCCATACCCATGGGCGGTGTCCTTGACGGAGGCATGCGCCTCGACTTGACCCTTGTAGGACCACGTCTCGGCGCTCTAAATCAAAATTGTGGTGCGGGGAAATGTCGACAATGGGAAGCCAACCTGGTCCATGCGATCCTGCTGAACGCCAAACTTTCCGCCGTACCCATCGCTCGCCTTTGGCATCGAGGCGAGCTGACGCTCCTTGGCATCTTTGTCGGACTAAACAGGGCGTTTGCAAATCAAACGTAGACTAGACCTGGATGGCGCTCTGCGCAATCTTCTTCAAGTCCTCAGAGGCCTGATGTCCCGAGCCGGCGACGGTCTTCGAGCCCCAGCGTGCCTCCTTCTCCGAGACGTCGTTCTGATGAGTCAGAGATCGGGGATTGACGAGAGTCTGGAACTAACCACGAAATCGGGGTCCACGTCCCAGTCGTCATCGTCGTTATTTTGTGCACCGGCAGGTTTTGGCGGAACAACCGGCTTCACTCCGATCGTGGCGCGCCACATTTCGCTGACTGAAATCGATAAAACATTCGACACGATGAAAGGGAATGAAGTGGGAAAGAGGGCGCGCGCGCGGAACCGGATCCGAAAGGAAGAGAGAGAGGAGGATGACTCACTCGACGCGAGCGATCGTTGTTCCACTCGACGTGACGCGCTTCATCCGACGATTGCGCGAAGTCTAGCGAAACGTTCTTTACGACGTTTCACAATCCCCCAAAAAGTCTGGGTGGCAAGCGCCAATCGACGGTTGCAGATGAAGCGGCTACGTCGTAGAACGGACACCGCGTCGTGCTCGGACGAGCCGGAGTCGAAGAAGTCCGCAAACTGCACAACCACTTTCACGCGTTGTTTTTCCGCGAAACCTTGCGTCGAGCCAGTGCACGACACGGTCCGACTCGTTCGGGAACGTCAATCTTGGTGGGGGGGTCTGCTCTCCGCGTTCTCCAATGCTGCGCGACATCTCAGTCTTTCGCGCTCGTCCATCGTCCAGTTGCAAAGGCGATGCGTCTGGTCGCGGACGGTCGGCAACTCGTGGACCGTCCTGCATCGACTCGGCCCGACGACGAGTGCCGACTTTCGGTCCTCGACGCCCGAGTCGGTCAGCTGTCTGGACGTGGATCCGGAGCACGATGGATAGTGAGCGATGCTTTGATGAGTTTCGTCATACGCGCACTTTCAGTCTGCTCTGCGGCACGCGCACCGGCTCTATTCGAGTGCACAATCTGTTCGCGCTCGACGCAGGCAAAACGAACGTGATCCCGATGCCGAGGCGATTGTAAGTCTGCACTCATTATCGTTGTGCATAAGACATTTTTCACATTCAGTCAGCACAAGAACCAGGTCGCGCAGTGTCAGTGGTTCGCGGGCGGCATTCGCATGTTCCTGTCGACGGGAAATGACAAACAAATCAAGGTTGTCGTAGAGATCTCGCTTCGGTCTAGTCTAGAACGCGTCTAGCTATGGGACGTCGGCGAGTTGACGGCGCTCGACTCGATCCCGTTGCAGAGGTTGCCCGTCGCGATGCACTGGGATCGAGCGAAGGTTTCCTCCACATTTCAGCTAGCTAAATCCTATTGAAAAGGTCTCGCCGCTTGTGGCACTAGCCGACCTTTCGACACACGTCTCGCTTATCGACTTTCGGTGCGTTGACACAGCTAGGAAGACGTGCATGGTGTGCGCATAGGATTGGCGACTTTGCGACGGACGTTCGCGTGGGAATGCGCGCCACCGCCGTGCATTGGCTCCAAAAGTCAGAGGAGAGGCTACTGGCGGTTGGCGCAAACGACGGGCGCGTGTCGATCTTCGACATTAGGTGCATATATTTACGTATGCCTCAGAGATAGCTGTTTTTAGCATGTTAGCTATATGCCTATCTTTTACTTTGCAGGTCGCCGAAACGAGTGCTTCGTGAAGTGCAGCGTCTGCACAGTGGATCGATTGGCGCGCTACTTGAAGGGCCGTCCGGCGGTCGACTGATTTCGGTCGGTCGCGACTCGAGACTCGGACAGTGGTCTACGGCGAATTTCGAGCCTATTTCGGCGGCACGGGTAAGAGGGCTTCTATTGCATGTGTTGCGGCGATAAATCACAACGCTCTTGTCAGTCAAACTCACGGCGCAATTTCGGCTAGCTTTAAGAGTTTTTTGCGAGTTGATTTTTGCGAGTTTTTTGCGAGTTGACCACCACGAGACATTCGAGCGTTTCAAGGTCGAGAAAAACTACCGAGATGGCAGATCGGGAAACGCTACAAAATGTTTAGCTCCACTGCGCCCTGGCCCAAGTGTCATCAGAACAGCCTGGCTTCCGGTGCGCGCTGCTCGACGACGGTGCCCGGCCGTTGGTCGCAGTGCCCTCAGGTTTGGCTATATTTAGGGAGGTGGGTTCGACTTTTCGCGATTTTCAAACTTCTGCAGATACCTTTGCACTGCGTTGTTTAATTGTAATTTGGATGGGACATGGCATTTGGTGAGGCGGTTAGAATGCGCTATCGGGGAGGAGGAATGGATGCTTGTGCGCGGAAAACGGAGAAGAGGTTTGAACTTTATGGTTCGGTTCGAGTTCGAACTTTAAGGTTAGAGCTTCTCCTCCGTTTTCCGCGCACGAAAATCCAAATTTCACTACAATCGAATAATGCAAAGATATTTGCAGAAGTTCGAAAGTCGCGAAAAGTCGAACCCACTTCCCTAGGCTATATGTATTGTCGCGTAACTCTAAAGCGGTGACAACGTTTAGCTGCCGACGTCGCCCTGGTCGACGTGGAGTCTGGCGCCCTGAAAGCGACACTCCGCGCGCACTGCTCAACCGTCAAAGCGGTGGCGTATCGGAAAACCATGCAACAGGTGGACTTCGATTGGTTGCTGTGATGTGAATAACTGGCTCAGATGTTCTCGTGTGCGATCGGCGAACCGACGGTGGCGCAGTGGGCGCCGACACCCGATTGTCAGACTACGGAGAGTAGGAAGGACGACAAGCGAGTGATCGCGACGAGAGACGCGTGGAGCGACGACGAGGAGGAAGATAATGATTAGGGAAGAAGACGGGGAAATGTACAATCGCGCGCTACAGCTCGACGGGTGCAGATCGAGAGAACGCGATCAGTTGCGGACGATGTGATCTTTTGCTTTCTGACTCGTGCACATGATCGGTGGCGGAGACAACCGGAAGCCGACACAAAATGTGGTGTTTGTGGACAATTACTCCGAATCAGAGAGTCCAAAGTCGAAGGTGGGGATGTCGACAACGTCATGATGATGATGATGGTGATGACAGACGATGGGCGTGACACGGACTGATGGCGACGATGGAAGGATGACTTATCGCCGGGCCAGATCACACATCCTCCCCTCGCCCCGCCAGTCGTGTGCCTTTATTTAATCCTCTCGCGAGAGGAAATCGAGGCACAGACGATTGTCGATAACTTCATACATCGACTTGGAAAGATGGCCAGTAGTCGCGTCCGTTTCCTAGTCATGCTCCTCGCGACGGGCGTCTTCACGGCGATCTTTGCGAATTCCCTGGCACTCAACTTCACCGTCATCTGCATGCGAAAGGAGATCGAGTTGCCGCTGCCGCTGCTGTCGGGGAACGGCTCCGTGGACGGGGAGGAGGCCGTGGCAACGATGGACGTACCGCTATTCACCAACGGCCAGCAAAGCATACTGTTCTCTGCGATGGCACTGGGAAATCTAGTAGGCGCGCTGATTGCGAACGCATTAGTTCAAACTCTAGGTGATTTGAAGCAATTTGATCTGTAGAAGACGAGCATCAATTAGGCGTCCGAAAGACGGTTCTCCTCATCGGAGCACTTTCGTCCTTTTCGACCGGACTGGCGCCGATCTTCATGTCTCTACTGCAAGACTTTGGCGCGATGTTTACGGTCAGAGTAGTGCAGGTAAATTTTACGGCGGGATTGTGACCCGAACAATGAAGATGATGTCAGGGTCTAGCTGTGGCGATTCTCCTCCCTCTGATCGGAAAAGTGACCTTCACCTGGTCGCCGATCTCGGAAGCTGGCCTGTTTCTGGGTAGTATTTTCGAGTTATATGCTAACGTTTTACAAACAACAAATAGCGATGACATCCCTGCTCTTCCAGTTCGGACCGGTCGAGACGATGGCCATGAGTGGACCGCTTTGCGCCTCAAGTTTCGGGTGGCCTGCGGTAATTTTATCCTCTTTCTGCGAGCTGTCAGGTGTATTACATGCACGCCGCCGTCTGTGCACTCCTCGTCGTCGGATTCTGTCTCGTCTACCGAGACTCGCCGGCGAGTCATCCGTGGGTTTCGGAAGAGGTTTTAAACGAACGTTTGGTGTTCGAAATGGAAGATTCAGGAAAAGATGAAAATTGCCGATGGGCGGAGCGAAAACTCGACCAAACTGTCTGAGTCGACGCCGGTCATGCGGATTTTGGCGACGAAAACAGTGCCGACTTTCGGTTTCAGCTGTTCATTTTGTGCTCGTTTAGACCTGGGTCGTTCTTCTCTCCGTCACTGCCTGTAGTTTTGCGGTCATGCTGGTCCTGCAATATTCGCCGACCTACCTGCACAAGGTGGGGCTTGTTGGCGGTGATGATTGACGGTGATGATGGACGCGAGAGCAGGTGGTCGGCGTGGACGTCAAAACGACGGGCTTCCTGGCGGCGATGCCAAACGCCATAGCGATCATCTTCAAGGTCGGCGCCGGCATCGCCAGCGACCACATGCCCATCTCGCAACTGGCGGTCGGAGATTTTCCTTTAAGATTCTTTGAGAGAAACTGCATCTGACTGGAGTTCAAAGCGCGGAAAGAACAATCAAGAGGGGAAACACGATTTTTGAGGGACAGTGAATCGAGGAAGTGGATTTCAGTCGGTCCGACTCTTCCAATCGCTCGCCTTCCTCGTCGTCGGTGTCTGCCTCGGGGTGCTCTCGCTGTTCGGAATCACCTCCGAGTCATCGCCTCCGCCGCCGGTCTCCGTCGCAGTCACCTGTTTTATTCTGACCGCTGCTGCTGCAGCCATCACGACCGCAGGCGTTTTCAAGGTTTTCACCTGTTTGGCGTTAGTAAAACGGAATGCCCACTTTAGGGAAGTGGATTTTTCGTGATTTGCTTGAATTGTTGCAGATATCTTGCGTTATCGGGAAGAAAGAAAGGATGCTTCTGAGTTCTCTGAGTTCTCTGAGTTCTATACCTCGTCCAAATCATCCGAATTATAATTAAACGACGCAGTGGTGTAAAGCGATTTGCAACAATTCAAGCAAATCACGAAAAGTCAAACCTACTTTCAGGCCGCCCACCTCTACTCGCGCCAGCACTCCGCGTTCGTCTTCTCGCTGATCTCGCTCACGAACTCGGTCGTCTTTTTCAGTCTACCGACTGCGGTTGCGATTCTAGTGCCTAACGACGGAGTGGACGAGTGGAGAAGGTAGTCGATTGTGTCCGAGCCACGACGAGTATGATGGCAGTGTCTTCGGCGCCTTCTCCATCGTCATGTTCGCCGGATTCGTGCTCTTCCTGTGGGGCATCGACATTGAGCCTGCTTCCTGGACGCAATCGGCTGAAGAGGACCAGGGCAACGAGAAGAAGATGGAGGGCGCACTGGGAATTGCGACAACCGCCAGCTCAACGATTTTTGTTCTAGACGAAGCAAAGGACATCGTTGAATGTGGGAGCAAAAAGTCGTAGCTTCGACACGAAGGGACATGTACATATTTATTCTAACAATATCGACTGCGCACAGTGGCATTGTTGAATGAAGGGACGTTCAGTGGTCAAGGAATGACAGACTCGACTGTTGTTGTTGTTGCTATTGTTGTTGTTGCTGTTGTTGTTGTTGTTGTTGCTATTGTTGTTGCTATTGTTGTTGCTATTGTTGTTGTGCAATATTTTAATCGACTGTTGTTGTGTAATATTTTGGTCAACTGTTGTTGTGCAATATTTTGGTCGAATTGTGAATTTCGACGTGGCGGCATTCCTCTTCCATCATGTGCGGGCTGCACAACATGTCCCCAGGGCAGTGGCGCACTACGTGACCGAGAGACCACCACTGCCCCAGGCAGTCGCACACATTCGGAGAGAAGGGAGGCCCGTCACACGTTCGCCAAGCGGGCGCAGATGGCGAGACGGGTAGCGTAATCAGCTCTCCACAATCTTGCGCTCTCTCTCGCCTACACAGTGAGAGAGAGAGAAGGAAGAGAGCGAAGAGCCCGCATCGCCGCTCACTCGGCGGCGTCCCGGTCTCTCGGGTATGTGAGTTGTCGTCGCAGCAGCAGCAGCAGCAGCAGGAAAAGATTAGGGCGGCGCCGGAAACTAGCCCGGTGCCGAAAGTTCCGCCGAGTTTCGCACATACTGTGGTCGATTTTCTTTCCCGACCTAGTGGCCTCCTCACAATCGACTCCATTCTTCTGATCGATCGCTATGTGACAGTTGTCAGTCTGTCATCCACGCTGGATAACAGTTTAGATCTTCTTCATAGTCAATTGTTGAGTCTCCCGTAGTCTTTGCTCACAGGCCTACTGACTCTCCTGTCTCTCCCTCTCACTTCTCGCGTGTGAGAGGCGTGGCTCAGTGAGAGCAGGCTGATGTGTCTGAGTGTGTGGGATTATCATACCGGCGTCCCTGATTCATCATGAACAGGGGTGGCCTGACCCTCGGGAAAAAAGCGTAGGGACTACGTACCCGTCTGCACCGAGATTTGGTCGATCCCTCCCTTCATAAAAACAAACAAACACGGGGAGTGGCGAGCTTCACTCTCTCCCTCTCTCTTTCTGAATAAACGATTTCACCAGTAGTAGAGAGAAGTAGCTAGTTTCTGTTAGATGAAGGAGGATTGTGGTGTAGCATAGAGGTCCTTGTGAAGATAGTGAGAATAAGTGAAACAGCGTAAGAGTGGAGATCGTTTGAACAAGTATTCATTGCCCATCGTCCTTTCTTCCTCCAGCTATCTACAATCTTCTCCCTTCCTGACTGGAGGCCTCCCGCACACGCTCCTCGTCCTCCCGACTAGACTGTCCACTCTCTGACTGATCGTGTCTTTCTCCGTCTGCCCTCTTCGTGGAGCCTCTACTCTCTTCTCTTCCTCTTCTCACGGCGTCTTGTGTGGTTGAGTAGGAGTGTTGTGGTTGTCTGAGTCAGGGCTGTTAAGACGGCATGACACTGGCTCCGAAGTCGGAGGAACTACTCGCTCGAATGACAGTAGCGAGCAGGAGCGCGACGACCATCAGAGTCGGCAACACAACATGTTGCTGGCAGGCCATCGCCAGCAGTCGTGGAGTCTGGTGTTGCGAGGGGGAGCGTCTGCGTCTTGGGCACTCTCCTTTTTACACTGCTCGTCTCCTTCTTTTGCTGGATTTTTTCTCGTCTCGGGATGCCGTATCAACCGTCCCATCAGTCACGATGTTTTCTCCTCTCATCTCGACGAGGGGCGCTACGGATGGTGTGGTGTGAGCCTTCTCTTCGTCCTTGGTCGTGTCTTCTTCTCCTCCTGTCTCTCGGCCTTCAGCTGTCGTTTCTTTCTGGTCCTCGAAGAAGTCATCCGTCACTTCGAGTGGAATGAGTGCGGAGACAGATTATTTCAGTTTGTGCGAACGACCATTCGAGTCCCTGAATTCCAGTTCTGCGTCACGACCTGCCTTGCCGACGAGCGTGACTTGGGCGAGTGGCAGTTTCGGTCGGGCTACGTTCGCGTTTGGCGAATCTTGCAGCATGACCACTCCTCCGGTGTGCGGTCGACGAGTCGTTTCTCCTCTCTTCTTGGCAGACTCTCGCTGGGGTCGACGTTATCAAAGCAGCTCCGGGTAAGCCTTGTTTAACGGGTCGCGTACGAACCGTGCGTAGCGAGATGCGTTGCACTGGCGATAGTTAGTTCGCGAAGTCCGGATCGTTCAGTTCCTCGCCCATCCCTGGCATGTCTGGCACGAGCGGCAACCGGAATGTGTTCAACATTGGGATCAGAGAGTTAGACGGTCTCAGAATCCACTGCCCTTGGTCGTCGAGCGTCACCGCGCAGAGCGGTCGGTCGCTGCAGGTCGCGCCAATCTCCTGAATGATGGTGACAAAGTCATCCATGAACAGGATGTGTCGGCCGATCGCCCTCTTCATCAGATGCTTGCGTAGGCGGACACCTGCCTCATGCACCCCTCCCGCCCAGGCTGAGGACGCGTGCTGCTAGACGGAAGCAAGTCTGATTGTCCGACAGCACGATTCTTGGACGTCCTCGGATGCTGCAGAAGCGTCGGAAGGTGTTCAGGAAGGCGTGCGTGTCCAGACTGGAAACACCTTCCAGATGGAAGACGCGTGACGCTAGGCAGCTGATGAGGAGCACCCAGACCTTGCGCTGTGCTGGCTCCTCATCCTTGTCTGCCGTGCTGTCGATTGAAGCGTCTGCACTTCATGCACCGGCTCCCTGATGACCAGTGTGCCGGCGCGCGGCAACTAACACGAGGACGTCGGGGCCTCTCACTTCTTCTTTACTCAAACCGGACGTACCGAAGGAGCGTAGGCGTGTGTGGCGCAGGATCGAGATCAGCTTCTTTCCGAGGCCTGCTGGAAGACAACAACTGGCGATCGCCTGTGTGCGTATGTGGCCAGTTCCGGCGGGCATTTGTTGTCGCTCTACCGCGACAGCGACAGTAGAGCAGTGCAAAAACAGTCGAGCTTCTGCTTTCTGGTTTCGAGGCTCTTCACGATTGATCTCGTAGAGCATTGGTAGATGATGAAATTCCGCGCAATGTCACCACGTCGGATTCGTGTGCATACTCGTGACGCCGTCACTAGAATGCAGGGAAGGAGGAAGAGGGGGAGGGGGAATAATCGTGACCGTGGCACATCACAGATCGCATGCAAATCTATTTTGCATCGCTGGACGCGAAAAAGGAAAAAAGCGAGCGACTGACTGAGTGACTGACTGGCACTCCCCAGCACGCAATCCCTCCGACACGCGAAAATCTATCGCTCCCCCAATCATCACCCAATCGAACGCTCTCTATTTTTTAGCTATCGACATAGGAGCTGACCGCACGATTGCCAAAGTCTGGCCTGACTAACAACCCGACATGGTGGTAAGTATACACGTGGCTGGCAAGAGATTGGGCCGAGACGGAGAGAGAATTCAGAAGCCGAGACTACCGTCGTCCAGAAAGATGTCGTCGCCTTCCGCACAGGAAGATGATCAGGACCGAAGAGAAGAAGGAGGGAGACTCGGCAAGATGCCGGGCGTTCGCTTCCTCATCCTCACGCTCAGCACAATTGCCTTTGCGACGATCTTCTCCAACGCGTTGACCCTCAACTTTGCGGTGATCTGCATGACGAAGGAGGTGGATAGCGGCAATGCGACGACGATGCAATTGCCGAAAGCCGTGGAGCCGCTTTTCACGAACGCGGAGAAAAACGTGCTGTTCGCACTGCTAGCGGTCGGGAATATCGTCGGATCGGCGCTCTGCAGTCCACTGATCGACTGGCTCGGTGGGTTGCTGGATTGGTGGTAGTTTAAGGTGGCTTTTCGTCTAGGCCAATATAGTCTCGGAGCACCGTTTAGAAGTAAGCGATCGACGAATGCACGGATTTTGAGGAGATGAAATCAGTGATAGGGTCTCGTATGTCACAAACTAGCCTCCCCCACCAGGGTCCATTACGATGCTGACAGCTAACAGCCGCCGCGCTTGTGCAGGTGTTCGCGCCGCGTTCGCCATTTTTGGCGTCGCGTCCAGTCTGTCGACCTTCGTCGCGCCGCTCCTCACCATCCATCTCAACGCCTTCTGGTCGATGGCCGTCGTGCGCATCGTTCACGTCTGTTTTTACCCTTCCATTGGGATTGCGTTAGTTCGAAATCGGAATGGTGAAAACTCGTCGAATTCAAGGATTTCTTTTCTTGCGGGTGCTTTAAAACGCACCGTTTGCATCCAAAATATGGTCAAAATGGTCGACTTGATTAGCGAATACAGGAAAACTCCGATTCCGACATAACGCAACCCCACCTCCATCACGGAAGTCAATCAATCAAACTCTCACAGGGCACCGGCTACGCGATACTCTTCCCTCTTATTGGGAAGATCACCGACGTCTGGGCGCCCACCAAAGAGACGGGCACGTTTCTGGGTAGTTCCATTATTGTGCAAACATAATGGTGAAACGCAAAATGAGATAGCCGTCATATCGCTCTACTTTCAATTTTCGCCGGTCTTCACGATGCCCGTCAGTGGAGCGCTCTGCCACTCTCCGACGTTTGGCTGGACAAGCGTAACATCAAACCTCCGTTGTTGTTTTACATCACGCGATGTTAGGTATTTTACCTTCACGGGCTAGTGTCAGCCCTTTTCGTGGCGCTGTTCTACTGGTTCTACACGAATCGACCGGAGAAGCACACGTGGGTTGGAGACAAGGTGATTTTTGCATGCAAAGAAGTGCACAGCTGATGCACAGGAACTGCTTACGATTGCGGACGACGGATCGCGTGAACCGATCAACGAGGAGGACGCAAAAACGCCGTATCTAGCGATCTGGACGTCGTGGCGAGTCTGGGTGCACACCTACATTGCGCTATCGATCAATTACGTCGTCATGCTCTCGTTGCAATATTCGCCTACCTACCTGAACAAGGTACGGCCTGTGATTTGCACTAAACGCTTCTCTCACAACGACAAATGTTTGCACACCCTTCGGCACTCTTCAGGTGCTCGGCATCGACGTCCGTGCGACCGGCCTCTTCGGCGCCTTGCCAAATGTCGTCGCCGTCGTAGCGAAAATTGTGGCCGGAATCGGAAGCGATCGACTGACTTGTGTGTCGCCGATCGCGGTTCGCCCCCGGCACCACGACTAATCAAACAATATTAGAACGTCCGTATCTGGCAGACCGTTGCACTGGGTGGCGCAATCACGGCCCTCGTCGGACTTGCAAATTTGGAACCCGGCGAAAATGCACCGCTCCTTGCGCTCGCACTTTTAGTGATCTGCAGCTCTTTTATCGGGGTCTCGTGTGCAGGAGTGTTCAAGGTTTTTCTTCAAAGTTGATTTTTAGAGATTTTTTCCAAACCTTCAGAGCATGCAACTCTACGCACGCCAACACACCGCCGCCCTTTTCGCACTGGTCTCAATGCTGAATTGCGTTGTGTTCCTAGTGATGCCCGTAGTGGTCGGTCTGCTGGCGCCCCACGACTCGCCAGACGAGTGGAGAACGTAATTATGGGGTTTTATTTTTCACGAAAACGTCATCCAGCGTATTCTACGTAACTGCGGGGTCGTGTCTCTTTTCGGCCATCCTCTTCCTGATCTTCGGTGTCGCCGAGCCAGCAAAATGGACGCGAGCAGACAGAAAGAAAGACGACGCTGACAAAGCTGAGCAAACTTTTGCGTAATGCGCGTGACAGTTATAATATGGACCAGTCGCTTGTGAAACTGAATAAACTGTACAAGTGGCGGATTCGGGTGGGATTCGCGACGGCAATCCGAGAAGGTTTGCGACACACGGGCACTCTGTGTGCTGGTCGCACGCACAGAGTAACTACTGGATCAGCTTCTTCCTCTCTCCTTTGCTAGCACGACGGAGAGAGCGCAGAGAGATCTCACGGGGAGAAACGCGGGCGCAAGACGGATCACAGAAAAGAACACAGCGGTGTGGTGAACAGTGCGTGCGGAGGGTCACAGAGCTAAGAGTGCCGGTATGCAAATGGGTGTACGTTTGGTGCGTATACTGCAGTCGTGGGACACGACATAAACCGACTGACCTCGTTTGGTTCACGGAGTACCTGCACTGGGGCGGGACCTGAAGTTTGAGTCGATGGGCGAGGCGAACCCTGTTGTTCTGCGAGATGCAGAAGACGACCCTGCATCTGGCTACCCGCGGGGTCTGCAAGCCACGGTGCGGAAAAACACGTATCCCTGTTTCATTTGGTGAAGCCGGCGAGAAAGCACTTCACCACGGTTTGTGACGCAACGTCTAGTAGACGTTTAGCACGTTTTTGCACAAATTTCGGCGTGAAAAGGGCGATGTATTTGACTCAATGGTCCTAATTAGGATCGCCAATGGTAATGCACGCCTCAAGTCAAGTGGATGAAGTCAGTTTTCGTGCTCTCTGGCCTCGACACGTCACTGGAACTTCTGGGTAGTGGTTCTCCGCCCCTAGGGCAAATCGCGCAAATCCCCGGCTTAGCTACCATTTGCCACCAAGAACGTCCTATTTGGTTGCCATCTAAGAAAGTAGATAGGTTTGCCGCGAAAGCAGCAAATGAAGATTTGAGCACAATCACACTTCTAGGCGAAGAGTCCATTCAGTCTAATGCGGTTGGCCGCGAACCGCTCGGGCGCAATCCGGGGTGTGAAGCACTTTGGCTTCACCAAATGAAACACTTTCCGCACCGTGAAGCGGGGCACAATCTTGGTCAAGTCGAGAGAAAGTGTTCTTGGATGCCGTACAGACGGGTCTCGGAACGTTCGAAAGTTTCAACAATGAGGTCGCCTGAGAATAAAGAGCCTCCCTGGGTATCGTGTTCAAGCGCCGTGATCTTTGTGGATGCACATTTGCGTTCGATCTGCGACGGCACGGTTTTAGCAGTAAAAGAAGACGCTGACTCATTCAAGCGCATGAAAATGGATTGCCACACGCGAAAAGATAAACAGCCAGTTGGTCGTTAAATCTGTGCGTCAATCACACACACACACACATAATCCACTATTTTCTCGTCGTAGTACAGGCAGAACAGTTGAAAGGGCGGCCATAAAACTGACGCGTGTGGATGGAAAAAGGCGCTCCACCCTATCGTTTGTCTTCTTCGCTTTCATGCGCCCGCGTGTGCATAGATCACGGACCATCGGTTTGCCTGAAGTCGACCGGGCAACTCCTCTTTACCGTTTACGGTCGCTCTGCAACATTGAGC
>JACMII010000545.1:0-14024 GCA_014805405.1 Bunonema sp. RGD898
ACTAACAATAAGCCGCACCCATATTTGTGGGTTGTCGGAAGGGCAACGACAACGGTCAACGACCAGAGGGGTCAAATTGACGAGAGCACAGCGGATGATCAAAGGAACGTGCGTCCAGGCGAGGGGAGGGCAAGGTCGACCCGAATGGTTAGCATAATGGTCTTTTGGCGTATTGACGTGATAATGCGCGTCCAGCATCCTATCCTTTTTCTTGCATCCGTCCGTCTGCTCCATGATACCATGGTACGTTCAGTGTTGACACTACGAGAGCAGGCGAAATATGCGCAACATGTTATCTGCGTGCTAGCGACTATAGACGGACATACAATGGCGGCGAATCTTAGCAGCACGATAATCGAGTATGTACACATCATGAGCACAGAGATGGGAACGTGAAAGCGCGTCACAATTTGTGCTCACCTCGATGACGTCCAGGTAGGCGGGCAGCACCGGCTGCTGGAACATGGCCGATGTTGTCGCCGACGACGACGAGGAGCTGAAATCGTGCCGTTTCGCCGACAGACAATGTGAGCAGGAAGCGAATAGGATGAGGAAAGAATATATGGAAGCAACAGTGTTGTTCGACCGCCGCCGCTGCTGCGCAAGGAAAAGGAAGAGAGGAAAGTGGAGGCTGGATATACAGCTACCTAGCTGGATCCTGCCTTCTTTGACGTCGCTCTCTTCTTCTTCGTCGTCGTCGTCGAGAAGGAAAGAGAAAATGAGAGCTTGCCACTGCACTTACGTTGCCGTTGCTGCGCCCGGTCCAGTTGCAAGAGCGGCGGCGACGCCGACGGGCGGCATGTCGTCCGTGGAAAGGAGTGAACCGATCGAGGTCGGCATCTGCTGCTGCTGTTGCTGGTGCGGCTGGTTGGAACTGCCAGCACGCTCCATGGCGGCCTGAAAAGTAAGTGTGAGGAGCGATCTGGAACAGATATTATCGGAGATTTTCACTAGGGCTGCGTTATTTCGGAATGGTGAAAACTCGTCGAATCCATGGGTCCAATATCTTGGGATAGTATGTGTTTTGTCGGAACAAGCGTTTGTGCTCAAAATACAGCAACAATTTTTGCTTAACTGACGAATAAAATCTCCGATTCCGAAATGTCTACGTCCGTTTTCGACCACCTTCTGAAGAATTCACGTTGTCGCACCCCATGAAGCTCGTTTAGTTCTATCGGCGATAAAACGTTTCAACCCAAATAATTCGCACCTGACATGCGAGAAACACTAAACCAACTGTTTGAACATGTTTTGAATGCAGGTAAGAAGAAGCCAGACCTCGTCGAGTGCCTCGAAAAGCGCGAGCGCCTCCTCGACCTCGTCGTCGTGCCTATCTTCGTCCCCCTTCTTGCAGACGCCGTCCACGATCCGGTCCTGCTTGCCGGACGGCGACGACGACGACGACAAGGCCGGGAAGACGAGCAGACAGCGCCAGGCCAGCAGCAGTGCCTGCACAATTTTTTGTAATCTTTGACACACAGTCGCTAGTTTGGGGAAGAACGACGCTCGGAACATCTGATTTATCGATCTGCCTAGTCCCTGTCAGTTCCTATCAATATGGACGGAGGAGTTGCAATCCCACTAGGCGCGCTGGCACACAATCAAAAACGCTCGGCGTTCTTACGAAAATATACGACCTCCAACACTCAATCTCGTGTTGCCAATTTGTCGCGCTCATTGCACCCGAAGAGAAATGAGGGACGGCGAAGGCGAAGAGGCGGCGGCAAGCGCAGAGATGACAACGACGGGAGAGAGGCGTAGAAGAAGAAGAAGTGCGGAGGACAAGTGCGGTTGCGGGGCGAGGCGACCTTCCGAATCTCTCTCTCACTCACTCACTCTTTCGCTCGCTCGCTCGCTCTGCCACTCTCCGAAGCAGCAGCAGTAGACGAGAGTGCGCGCGTCTGAACCGGTGCACTGCCTCACTCCTTGTGTCGTCGGAGGGGGGAGGAGACGGGCGGACAGGCACTCTCTCTCTCTTTCGCGTGCCTCGCGATTTGCTGCAACCTCCCGTGCCGCCGCCGCCTTACGACACACGGGACGCGCTGGACTGGTAGCGCGGCGGCTGCATCCTGTCCGAGACAGAGAGTGAGTGACAGGCCGACGGGGGACGAGCCTATTGACCGAGATTTAGCATAGTCCCGGGGAGCACGTCGCGCGCGACAACAAGCGCATGGGGAGAAGGGGGAAGACCGCCGAGCCCCGCTGCCGCCGCCCCCGCAAGCTGTCGCCACCGCTGCTGCTGCTACTGCTGCTGCTGCTACTGCTGCTGTTGCCAACCCTCCCCGTAATTGAGTGCGCGCGCAGGTGCAGGCAGACGCGGACGAACACATGCGCGCACAATGATCGCGGCGATTCTCATTCGGAGAGGGCTTGGGGTTTTTACGCGCATGAGAGGTCGCCTTACACGCGGCAAGCGTAACATTCGCTTCGGATCTCGAACAATTCCGTGCAAGTGTACAAATTCTCCCTTGCAAACGACATCGCGGCAACGGTTTTTCCAATAACAACAATAATAATACGCTAAAACGCGGAAGGCCTAGCTAGTGTGCACGCGTTCTTCGGTCACCTATTCGCGGGGAAGACGAATATCTCCTACGTTTGAGTAGGTAAAAAGTAGGAGATATCTCCCGCGCTTTGGCATATGTATCCCAGCGAATACGGGCGGTACTGGCGTGCGTGTGTGTACGCAACACACGGACGAGCGTACTCGTCTCGGGCGTGAGTGCGCAAACTCGCGCGTACGCGAGAACGACGGCGAACGGAAGCCGTGCGGGGCGGCGGTGGCGGCGCAGTGCGCAAACCCCGCACACACACAGACAGAGGCGCAAGCTTTGAGTGAGCAAACGCACGAGGCTGCGGCTGCTGCCGCTGCCTCTTCACGCCCCAGCGCGAGGTGAGAGAGGATGGCGAGAGGGGAAAGATGAGACGGAGACGAGGGCGGCGAGGGCGGCGAGGGCGGACGACAAACAAGGGTCGGCACGGTCGGCTGACGACGACGACGACGACCAGCACGGTGGTGGTGATAAGCGCGCCGTGTGACAACGACGGGGGAGACGGATCGAACGCCTCGGTGGAGAGGAAGAGGTTGGGACGAATCCGTCGGGCTCCACCACCACGTGAACAATGATGGTGTGCAGCGGAAAGCGCGCAAGTCTTGGGTCGCGGACGCCGTCAACTCGAACAAGAAAGGTGGCTAGAAATCAACCTCAAACGTACTCTAGTTGGAGATCGCAACACACGTCGCCGTTGCTGTCGCCAGACAAGAGACACGGGTCTTCGCCACCGCGAGAAAGAGAAACGATGACAAACACTCGCTTCCCCATTGTGTTTCTTCTTCCTCCTCCTCTCTCGCTCTGAACCGGAAGGAGCTCGAATTACAATGCACGCACCCGACACACGGGCGGCGGGCCAAACATAACAAGAACAGTCCGGTTTCAGCGGGGTCAAATACACGCAAAGAGTAGGAGGGGAAGAAAGTCTATGAACGATCGAGTCCCTACCAGCAGAGCGGAGAGAGCGGACTGAAGAAAGACGTCGAAGGGCGAGGAAGAGGATGAGGGTGATGACGATGATGATGACGGTGATTTGTTGGTGTCCGGAACGGCAAGCGACACAGCCGCCTCGGTGGAGGACGACGAAGCGGGCGACGGCGACGACGAAGAGTTGGCCGATGTGGATGGAGCGGGCGCCTGCACGGTGAGCGGGCGACTCGTCGACGTCTTCATTTTAAGCGAGTCTCTAAACGAGTTTATGTTTGGTATTACAGTCGAACGACCCCCTCAAGCCATTTGGCTTGCAAACTGTCCTGAGTTCTAACGCATCCAAAATTTTTCGTCCAACGATTCCGTAAAAAGCGAATCAGTGAATCGGATCGCCGTCCCCTCCCGCTCATAATTTGCGCCGCCCTAACCATAAGTATCTGCGTCAACACACCGTCATTCCTATAATCATTATCGGCTGACCTGGGACTTTTTCTGGCGACCTGTACGACCAGAATTCGTCTCCTCTCGCGCTGCGCGACCGCTCTCTCCTCGTCCTCCGTCTGCCTCGTCTGCTTCTTCTCCTTTGCACCTCTTGCGCAAGCGGATTAGTGAGCTGCGATCGGATTAGTGAGTGGAAGAAGATGGAGAAGAAGCGGACGAGCAGCCATCGGCGGCGTCCCGATCGTTCGTCACGTCGTCAGGCTGGCCTGAAAACGAGCTGCTCTTCTTCATGTCGCTAGTATCGATCGGTGCACGACACCGACACGTTTCTGTCGGGAGGATAGGATGGGTGGGGTGAAGGGAGACGGCACACACGCACAATGAGAGCGACGACGACATTTGGGGGCCCGGGCGGTCGACAGGCACGGCGGCAAATTTATGGAGGGACAACACGGCTAGCGCGTACGCTCGATCCGAATCATCATGACGCACGCGTGCAGATGGTCGACATTCACCGTCATCGACAAGCATGAATATGAATGACCTAATCGCGAGGAACCATCAATAGTCGGAATGTTGAGGCTGCCTCCATGTGGCTCCGGTCAGATTGTGCACCACATTTGCCGTCAATGTAGTGGAGGAAGTGTGAAATTCAACCCCACTCAAAGTGGTGGTGGGCAAAGATAAGACGATGACGAGCACATGTATTCGGGAGCGTATGAAATATTGAATAGTTCGACACGAGCGAGGTGAATTTCCCCAACAACACCGTTAGGGAGAGCCGTGCGCCAACAAGTAACAGATTGACAAGGAGCGACGCGCATTGTCCACAAAACATCTCCCTCTTTCTTCTCATCGTCACGGTTCAAGCTTGATGCGCACTAAATGAACTGGATGCGTTCGTACGTCGGCGCGGCGGGATGTGACGACAAAGTGTGTGGATCGAAGTGACGGCGTGAGCGGGGCGGGCGAACTGTCGTCGCGTCCCTTCGCGCACTCTTCGCTCGACGACAGCGGCAAAGACAGCGTGCAAAGATTGAAGCACGGCGAGACAAGCATCGCTCGCAGCTCGATTCGGGTCAGTCTCTAGCTCGCAGGGAACGAAGAAGAAGGGGAGCGGACACACACCGGGTGGGAGGCGCGCGCATAAGATCGTGTGCGTGCGATTGTCTCTCTCCAAACAGAGAACGAGAGATCCTGGAAGAGGATGCTGCTGCTGTTGTGCTGCGGGACATCTCGATCATCGTGCAGCCGGAAGCAAGGAGGAATGAGAGCGATGCGAGGGGGAAAATCTTTGCAATGCGGTGATGACTGTCACGTGATATGCAGGATTGTCTGGCGCGGCAGCAGCAGCCAATACGGGAGGAAAAAGCAGATCGGAGCACAAGTCGGTGGATTTTTCGAAACATTGCGTGCATGAACATGCGTCGTCCCAGATTAGAGGATCCAGATCAAGCATGCATACACAGGCCCGTGCCCGAGCCGCAGAAAGCCCTTCCACGGGTGGGAGGATTCCCCCTGCCTCGATTGTTGAGAGAAGAGCGAACGTGAGAGGGAGAGGGAAAGTCGTGGCCGTGGGAGGGGTGGGAAAACTTCAGTGCCGGGTTGGGAACGCGGCTCCTCCGATTTCTCTCGTGCGAAATTCATCTCGTTGCTCTTCCAGTTGACTATGACGTGCGATAACATGCCTGGCGGTGCAGAAACAGTCGCGACAGGAACTAGATACAAGAACAAACAAACAGACGGGTCACGAGCAACACAAAGAGGATAAAGGATCTCTGGGTCGACCTGCCATTTAATTCTTGGTAAATTCCGCGGAAAGAACGTCTGCGCTAGAACGGAGGTGCGTAAGTTGGCAGCGGCGGGCGTCTTCTTCTTCGTCTTGTCGCTGTTGTGTGCTGTCCGGCTGGTTGGCTAGCTAGCTGGCTTCGTCGACGCGCGACAAGCGGACAGTGATAAGCGACGAGGCGTCGTCTCTCTGCGTGTCCAAAACACGTGGACACGACCAGCAGAACAGGACGCGTGAAACGGGACTGCGACGGCGGAACGAGGAGAAAACAATATCCTGGCTGCACGAGGACTATTGATCGATCTTCTTCCGCCGCCGCCGTCTTCGTCGTCATCGCTGCCGCACACACTCACACACACCGTTTGCTCTCGCCGTTCGCCCACGTTAGCGACGGGAACACCGAACCATTAGAGAGAGGGAGATGCGACGACGTCTTGTTGCGCGCCTGACCTCAAAAGCTCCCAGCGGCAGAGGGAAATTAGCCAATCTCCGCACGCTTCGTCGCTGGCCTTGACACCGAGTGTTTAGCGCACTGTCGTGTCGCCCGGAAAGCGGCGGCGGCGGTGAAATCCCTCTTCCTCTAGAAATCCACGCACGGGAGAGACGGAAGACGGGGATGGATTGTTGGCGTCTGGCGTTTGGCGTGCAGTAATGCGCGCCGCTTGGCTAGGAAGAAGAAGGAGACCAGAACAGGCGCGCGCAACGCGGAGAGGAAGCGAGAGATGCGCGGTTGAGTAAAAAGGGATGAGATTTGACTCGTACAACCTGAACGATGGCAGGACCAACAGCGGAAAAAGAAGACGTTGAAACACCCGGCGGCACTCGCTCGCGCGACTCCTACTCGGCGACGCCACATAACGAGCGCGCCAAGGAAATATCTGTCATCATTGCGGCGACGGCAGGGGGAATAGAACCGTCGAGTGTGAGACGAAAAGACGAGACACGGGAGAAGAAGAATACGTTCGAGTGGGAGGGGGAATCGATCTGCACTGCCACCGGCGTCGTGCGTACCCAATGGGCAGCAACGCGCGAGTGCATACCGTTCCCCTCCCTCTCATCGAGTGTCATCTCCGCTGCTGCTGCTGCCAGCCGCCCAGCCCCTTCTTTGGCTACGAAAACAAACAACCTCCTTCTCCTACCTAGAGAGGTCGATCGCGAGCCGCTGTTGTCCCGCGTACGCGCGCGTGTGTGTGCAGCATTGGCTCGACAAGCAGACCGAGCGCGAGCGAAGAGAAAGGGTGTGCCCCACACACGGTGCTCTTGTGCGACCTCATCACGTTCTCCTACCGCTGTCCAATGGCTAGGGCCTAGCTAGAATTTCTTGCTCGCGCACGCGCTCCTGCGAGAACTGCGCTCGCTCTTTCCGCTGCAGGAAAACAACTACTGACGAGTCGCTTCACAACAATGATCAGCAACTATTCAGATTTCCCGAACTCCCTTCATGCGGACGCCACCGAAAGGCGACAACAGCGAATGCAAAACAGAGTCGTGCGGGTGCGTGTTCTGGAGGTCAACAACAATATCCCGGGAGTGTTGTGTTGTGTGTGGTGTATCTTCTAACGTCGTCCACGATAACTTTCTGCACGGCCCAGTCAACGTTCGAGGTCTACTGGGGGACGTGGTCGACCTAGGACTCTGAGTTTAGTCCTAGGTCACCGACCCGCTCCGTCACTCCGGTCACGGGGGCCTCAATCGACTCGTTCTAAATATCACGACATATTCATGAAAATACACTGCGACACCTCGCTCTTTGCGGGCACTGGTGACGAAGCGAGAGACGGCTGGCGCACCTCGAGCAATCCAAGCAGTCGACCCAGGATGACCGACTTGGTTCGAGGCTCGAGATAGCGAAACTGTGGCTGGGAACAGAGCTTCTGAACGTCGTCAGCCGACTGCATCGACAGGAGGATACTGTACATCTGCAGTAGGCGATTAATCAACGCATTCTAAATATTACGATACATTCATGAACAATACACTGCAGCACCCTTGTTTTTGGGCGCTTCGCGACCCTTAGTTCTCCTTTAAGCGCACATAATTCCTTCATCTGAATAGTTACATTTCTAAACTTCTAAATTTTGATCTAGCCAACATTCTTCTTCGCTAACTCCTCGTATAACAACGTCCTGTTTTTTTCCAGCATGCGCCCAATCAACGCGTCCTAAATATTACGATACATTCATGAAAAATACACCGCAACACCTTTTTCAAGTGATGCTGCACGACTCCTAGTTCTCTTGCAAGCGCACATAATTCCTTCATCTGAATAGTTATATTTCACAACTTCTAAATTTTGATCTAGCCAACATTCTTCTTTGCTAACTCCTTGTACATCTCCTCCTTCTTGCGCGACTGAACGATTGTATTTTTTAATTTAATTTCGACTTAGCTAACCGTCATCCCGTTTGGCTGCTTGTACAGTTGATCCACCTGAACGATTGTATTTCTAAAATTTTTAATTGTAATTTAGTCAACCGCCATCCAGCTTGGCAGCGGCCGCCGCTGATCCTCCTGAACGATTGTATTTCTGAAATTGTAAATTTCGATCTGGCCAACCCTTTTTGAGGCTGGCAAGACAGGGGCCATAATTTTGAAGACTTGATAGCGGAGTGCACTGCACCTGCAAAACTACTGTGCCGATGGGTAACTGGAGAGGGAGGGTTTCAGGGAGTCGGGTCGTCTAGCGGCGGATGAGACCTAGCAGCGACGCGCACTTCTAAGGTCTCGATAACGAACTGACACGATTTGGATGAGGAGTGACAAAAAATCACACATCTTCTCCATTTCTTCACTCATGGGCCAGGGAACGAGGGCGCGTATGACGAGAGAGCAAGCACCGTAGGCACAATTCGCTGTGGAAAAGTTAAAGTGGTGCACGGGCGACGCGTGGACCGAGCCAGTTGTGCGCTATCTATGCGCGCTGTGCTGAAAGGATGAAGAGTGTTAAAGACAGACAAGAGGATGCGCAGAAGGAGAGGCAACATACGAAGGAGCGGCGAGAGGAGGGTGTGAAAAGACAATAAAAAGAGAGCTGAGGAGACGAAAGTGAGATAAGCGAGTCTGGAGTCAGTCGAGTGGGAGGGGAAAGAAAGGCGTGAGATTTCGATGGGTATGATCCCACGGGATGGGCAACACCGCGGAAGCAAGAAAAACAAGGAAAATCATAAATTTCGGGTAGAGTCGTGTAGTTCTGCTTCATTGGGCGAGTTCACAAAAGCAGTCGTCGGCGGAACAGGCGCTTCAACAAGAAGAAAAAGAACACTTTCAAGTAAGAGCCGTGGTTTTGCTGGTCCCATCGAAACGGCTCAATTTGGATATGCTACAAGAAAGAGAGAGGGGACCGGTTATTGATTTTGGAGATACAGTTCCAGGTGACGCGAGAATCACGACTTGGCTAAATGTAGAAACGTCATCCGACAATCACCGACTGTGAATCAAGTAACTCGCCTGAATGTAGCAATTTTTCGAGCAGAGACAAGTGACTTCTTCTCGTCAGGTGTGTGTGCACCTCTCAAAAACGACTGACGAGAATGGACACGCAAAACATACGCGCTTGTAATAATAATTTTGGATGTGAGACGAGAAATAGTCGATGGATGGCTGGCGCTCTCAAAGATCTCCTCAAAATCACGCCTCATTTCCGCGAAACACGATCAGTCTAGTTTCGTCTTCACTAGGTCGTGGGGAAACGGCTCAGTTGGAAGCAATGAAAAAGAGCGGGTCGGAAAGCGAAGAATACCCAACACGACGGCCGGAAAGTGACACGAACGACTTTTCACGCTTTCTTACAGCCAGGGACAACATTTGTGTGCCTGCGGTCATGAATGACATTTACGTGGTGCTGAGGCAATGCTCGTCGCGGCGGCTGGCATCGTTGCGCGCGCGTGCACGTTCCCATGCTGCGGTGTTCTAAAAGACCAGCAAGATCTTCAAGTGAATCTAGTTGTTTGTACGAGCGGCCCCAGGTTTCCTTGTGGAACGATCGATAACCGAATGAAACGAGCCTTCTACTCCTTCAGCTCCTTTGGCTTCGGCTCATTTCATCCGGCTATCGACCGTTTCACAAGGGAACCTGGAGCCACTCGTTCCATAGGAATGGACGCCTTGTAAGAAAGCCCCAACGTCCTACACTACCTTTCTCTCTCGACCAAGAGAGATGGCTGCCAAGCGGAGGAGCTGCGGTGCAAGAGAAATCACTGCTTCTCGCCAGCACACTGTAGACACAATTGATGATGATTGAATTCACAGCTCCGACTTGCTCTACTCTTTATTCTTTCATATCTGAATGGATTGGTGGTTTCCGCGCATTGTCTCTGCTGCGGCGGTACTTCTTGTCTCGATGGGATCCTACGTCGAGGCGGACAGGCTCAGGTTCGCGGCAGGCAGGCCACCGGGGTTCGGGATGAGCGATGCCTGCGAGTTGGCCGACACCGGCGCGACGTCCACGTTCGCGCTCAGAGTCTCCCAGATCGAGGGCGCGGTCTTGTCTATGTTCTGTCCGACACGGTGCGGAAAGTTTTATTTGGCGAAGCCACCTTGAAAGCGCTTCACACCCCGGATTGCGCTCGAGCGGTTTGCGACCAACCACATTAGACTGAATGGTACTCTTCGCCTAGAAGTGCAATTGCGCTCAAATTTTCAGAGCCGATGCAGAAAAGTGTGCTCTATCAAATGATACCAAACACGCTTGGCGTAATTGTCGTTTTCGTAATGAAAACTCATAGATTGATTGTCACACGACGTTTTTTCACCAAAAATGTATCAACTCTTCTGGATCTTGACCAAAAGTCTTGATTTTGGTGTCAAACGATAGCTTTCGGGTGCGCTCACAAAGTTACGCCGGGGATTTGCACGATTTGGCCCAGGGGCGGAGAACCACTACCCAGAAGTTCACTGTTTCAGTGACGCGTCGAAGCCAGAGAGCACGAAAACCGGCTTCATCCACTTGACTCGTGACGTACATTACCATTGGCGGTCCTAATTAGGACCATTGGGTCAGATACACAACCGTTTCCACGCCGAAATTCATGCAAAACGTGCTAAACGTCTACTATTCGTTGCGTCACAAACCGTGGTGAAGTGCTTTCTCGCCGGCTTCACCAAATGAAATAGTCTCGGGTGTTTCGTCTCGGCGAAGAACAAGTGGAAATGCGCAGGATATGATAAATGAGTGGAAAGCGCTTGAAATCCTGCGCAGACAATGGCCTTGAGCGCGTAAGACCCTTGGTGATCAAATGCGCCGCTGAATCATAATTGCGAAAGAAATAAATGCAAATGCTACTGCGGTGCAGGAGAAATCACTGCTTCTCGTCAGCACACTGTGTAATTGATGATGATTGAATCCACGGCTCCGACTTGCTCTATTCTTTATTCTTCTACGTCTGTGAATCGGTGATTCTCGCGCAGTCTCTGCTGCGGTGGAACTTTTTGTCTTCGTCTCGATGGAGTCTCACGTCGAGGCGGACAGGCTCAGCTTCGCAGCAGGCAGGCCATCGGTGATCTGGATGAGCGGCGTCAGCGAGTCGATCGTGTTTACGAGCGGGACGGCCACGTTCACGGACGGGACGACCACGTTGTAGGGTCCCTCTAGGATTGCGTTGTTTCGGAATCGGAATTGATTCCCTTATTTCTGAACGAATCGGAATGGACTCCTTATTCCGGAATTTCCCGAATCATTTCTGGCTAGAAGCGGAATTTATTTTTAAATTCCGAAATAAGAGGCCCCGATCCCGATTCCAAAATAATGCAACCCTAATCACGCCTCCGAGCGCGGTGTGGTGAGGTTGGTTGGAGGGTCGGCCCCCATACAGTAGTGACTTGGATCGCAAGGGTCGAATTTGCTCACGGCCCACCTAACCAGTCCACTGGCAAATAGGTAGTGGCGCACCGTTGATGGCGCCAGCCACGATCCACAATACCACGCCCTGACCAGGTTAGCTGAAACCTGTGGTCCAAAAGCCCCGGGACTCTCTCGGGTCTGTTCAACCTGCCCAGGGGTGCACCCCTACCATCCCGAAGACGCCGAATGGATCGAAAGAGCTGAAGCGCGGGGGCAGAAGAGGGTAGCAAAAATCACACCTACCGTAAACGCGTCCCGACCCCGCGACGGGGTTGAACTGCAGAGCAGAGGCGACAACCAGGAGTGCGAAGAGCGCAACGAGCTTCATGCCGGCCATAATGTCTTCTTTGTCCCGAGAGACTTGAGCGAAGGAGGTGTCGATTGGCGGAGGACGCTCGCTTTTATGGCGCCCGAGCAGGCGAAAGACTGCGAGAAAACAGGAGTGTCAGACGAAAAGCATATGAATGAAGACTCTCTGGCGAAAATGAGAATGCGTCAAAATCGGAGAAGTCACACGACCGCTGACACGCAAATCCCCCTCTCCGTGACAGGGGGCAGGCAGTCGAGGAGGTGAGAGGTCATAGCGACAACAAGGGCGATGCGCACTTTGCTCTTTCATCAATTTTCCTGGCAACTGTTTGAGTCGTGTTCCGAACGGAAATGTACTATTCAACATGCTGCTATGCATGTTCGTCCGTCGGATGGCTGGGATGCGGAAGAATTCCACTTTCCTGTTTGACTGTGCAATGATTCGCGTACTAAGCGGATGTTCGAATTTGTGACGGGGACATTCGATTAGGGCTTGTCTCGAAGCCGAATCCCCATCATGCAACGACTGTTTCTGCCTCCCCTCCCGCTCACTGTTTCAACGAATGTGTCGCAATTCGGACGAGCGATGGCGTCAGATTTCTCGCTGCTGTCTCCGATACGCCTGTATGCTGATGTGCTGCTGTCGACTCGGCGATATCCCACTGTCCCGTTGTTCCACTCTTGGGGCAGGGATTAGCGTTTGTCGAGCCAGCAAGGGTCACGCCGCATGACGCAGATCTCACAGGGCGGCGGCGACACTCGGCAGATCCGCATTCACCTTCCCCTGTTGTACGTTTATTGATTGAAAACTCTGGACAAAGAACGTTTGCACGAGAGAAGAGCACAGTAACTGGTCTCTCTCCCTCAGATCACTACTTCCTGAAGACATTGTCACGAAATTTATCACTAAAATTATGCAGCCAACAAACGTGTCAGCTTCCAGAACATGATGTGATCGAAGACCTGAGGCTATGGAGAAGAGCACCCACTAATGTGACGCATCGAGTTCAGAAATGGATCACAATTCAGGCTGAGAGATCCATCGTTTGCACACGACCATGACCGCCAAGGCAACATCGTCTCCGAGAAATGTTCATCGCCAGTTTTTCTGGAAGCATGAATAACGTTCGATAAGGGCGACACGGAAAACTACAACCTTGAACGTCACGGATGGGATGGCTGCCATCATCAAGGCCCTCAGTACCAGATAACTCGAACTTCGCGGTGAGATCTACAGGATTGCTCAAAATGGAGGTTGACATGATGTTTCGCGCTGTTCAAATTACCCTACGACTTTAGAACCCATTGTGTATTTTGTTAGAGTCTAGTAGGAATGTAAAACGTGAGTTTGACCCTCTAGTGCGTGCTCGTTTTTGGAAACAGTTTGAGGAATGGTCAACGGTGAATGCCTCAAAGGGATGCACCTCATTTTCCACAAAGTCAGTTCTGATTCACTAGGTGGCGAGGAACCCGCTAAACTAAGAAAGTATTCATGCAATGAAAAACAGCGAGTCTGAAATCGAGAAACCCTCCAAATACGGTCGAAAAGGGCCGGAAAGTTGGCCAAACACGACTCCCATTAAGACATGCATTGCTCCCTGGAGACAGCCAATGCATCCCCTTTCTTCACGATTCCCAAAACTACTGAAGCTATTCGAAAATGTGCACTCAACGGCAATAAAGTGCATTAGGCCCTTTTAGAAAGCTCTCGAACTTGTGTCAACCACCATTTTGACCCACCCTGTACACCGGAAATCACTCGCGCGCAGTAATCTGACCCTCTATCTCGGTGGAGTGTCAACTTCGATAGACCATGGCCCGAACGTATTGTTGCTCTCTCACCCATCTACAGCTCGGTAGAGACTTTCTCATTGTACTAGAACAGCGCCCCTTGGGAATGGTGATCGACAGACATTAGATGGGAGTGCTACTGGCCTGACGATTGGTCGAAGATTGACTGACGCTGAATCTCCATGTATTAGAGAGTCATGCTATCCCCTGCGTGCAAGAAAATGGTACTTGGGGATTGCGCCAGAACCAGGCGATTGAATCCCTACATGCATTGTTCAATCGTCTCTCGACATAGTGCGTACACAAATATCAAGGAGCAGAGAGTCACGAGGCATTTCTCATTCGACAGCTCGCACACCTTGTCTAGGCATAA
>JACMII010000546.1:0-14021 GCA_014805405.1 Bunonema sp. RGD898
CCACTTTGACTGGACCACCGAAGGAGACGACGGGGCCGGCCTTCTCGTCTGTCAGTCAGTTGGTTGGTCGCCCCCACTCCACCCCTCACCCCTTATGACGCGACGGACAGACAGACTCTGCCGTCCGTACGTCCTGAGTGAGCTTTTTGTTATTTTCAGCTGCTACTGCTGCTGCTGCTGCTGCAGTGAGGAGAGCAGTGCATTTTTGGGTAGCCCCCCGTCCATCCAGAAGGAAGCGGCCCGGCTGTGGCTCTCTCTCTCGGCGTGGCGGTGGTACGGCACGAAAACAAGCAGCCGTAGCAGGAGAGGGGGAAGAGGAGGGAAGGAGGTCGGGATTTATTGTCGGCAGCCGAGTGGGAGAGCGCTTAGCTCGTGTTCCAGACGAGAAGCGCACATATGTTTTGCATCTCTTACCAGCACTACCACCACCACCAGCAGCCAGTCCATCCCGCCCGTCCCGCTTTTGTCTTCCTCTCTCTCCCCATCGCGATGAATGCATTGCTCTGTCGACGCGACCACCGCGGCAGGACAACGCCATGTTTGGGCGGAAGAGAGATGGAGATGGGCGATGAAGACGAGCAACCAGTCAGGGAGAGACTGGGCCCGGCGAGCAAGAGTGCGAAGAGGGACGGGAACGAGGGGAAATCGAGTTGTTCTCTCTCTCTCGTTCACACCTCCTTCTCCTCCTCCTCCTTCTCGCATCTCCCCCCCCCCTCGTCTTCTTGTTGTGTGCTGCTGTGCTCGTCCGCACTCGGCCGAGCGGAGAGAAGAACTACATTCACCTGTTGTTGTGCCTTCTTCCCCTCCTCGTGCTCACTCTCTGTCTATTTTGGAGCCGACTGCATCTAGGCTCAGGGCCGCTCCTCTTCCTCTCTCTCTCTCTCTCAGTCCGTCGTGTGATGCAACAAAGCGCCACACGTGCCGCGTCCGCTCATGGTAAAACAAGCCGGGTGGCGACGCGTAGACGGCAGCTGTCTTCCTGCAGCGAGAAGAAGAAGAGGAGGAAGAAGAAAGGAAGTGGACACGCTGCAGACACACTCTCCGTCCTCTTGTGCGGCTGCTGCTGTCGCTGCTGCCCAGCAGTGACATTTTCTCCTCTCATCCTGAGAAAGATGCCCACGGACCAACATCTGTTCTTGACGATTCGTCGTCCTTCTCGTCCTCGTCTTCCCCCTCCTCTTCTTCTTCTGACACAATTGATGGCCGTCCGAAACGAGCGGGACTCCAGCTGGAGTCGTTCAGCTTCCGGTTCCTTCCCAAAACAGCGCGCGCGCCCTCGCTCGCTCCAATGTTGACTCATCCCGAGTGACAGCGCAATGCAATCGATGATGATGCGCCCACTTGGACGGACATCGATTCCTTGTTGTCTTCTCGCCATGCATCATCATCCCGTCGAAGTCGTGTTGTGATGGATTGCCGAGGCGCGCGCGCGTGTGTGTGCGTGCACTTCTGTTTTCAGTGTGCATCGTTCGTCGGTGGTTCCGTCCCGTCGAGCATACAAATCCCCTGATCTCTCACTCACTCTGTCAGGCGGCCAACCGAGCGCACGCGCATGGGTTGCTGCTGTTCGCGTCAACGTCGCGCTCGACGCCGACATCCGCCCGATCCGAGCGTCCGACAGGTCTGGCACTCGGTCAGCGCCATTCTCATCGAGACCGCGTCCGAGAAGAGCAAAGTCGAGGTAGGCGGTCGTGTGCACTTTGCCGCCATGCGAGCTCACTTCTCCCGGCTGCTGCAGAGGCGACGAGTGGGCATGGCGTACATCTACAACGGATCCCTCTGGCTAGCGCCCGGTTGCTGCAGCACCTGGTGCGACCTCGATCGATTCAGTCGTTTTGGAAAATAATGTTCTTTTGCTACCACAGGGAGGAGCCGATCTCATTCCCGCTCACCTCGATACAGCACGCCATCGCCGTGCAGCAGTTCCAGAGCAGGAACGACGGCGAGAGAAGGTACTCCGGCAAGATGGTCGACATCTCGCTCTCGCCCGTCCACCCTGGCGATCCCACCCACATCGCGCTCATCGCCGACAACTACGACGAGGTTCGTGATTCGCTGACGTTGGAAGACGTCCTCCCCACATTGACAGATCTGCAACGAGCTGAACGACGTGATCAGGAAGCATCGACAAAAGCCGAAGATCTTCCAGTTCAATTCCATCGACATCGAGGGTGTCGAAGTTGATTTACCATGAGGGAGTGAGGGAGAAGAAGAGCTCATGTTGCCCACATCACGCGCAAACTGCACATCTGCCTGGTATATTCCGCGAATCTGTACAATCGCAATCTCTGCTTGCTCGCTCTCTCTCTCTCCCATCGGCCGCAGTATGGTCGTTCTCTCTCTCTCGCTCTCTCCCTCTCACCCAAAGACGCAAGTCCTCCTTCCTGATACCGGTCCGTGTCAGACTGCTGCTGTCTGTATGGTCTGCACACGACAAGAACGAAATGACGATGATGATGAATGATGATGCGATTTCTGGCCGAAGATTCGTGCTCGTGATGTGTTCCCGCTGCGATGACTTGCGAAACTGGCCGTCGGGGGCAACAGGCATGCAGACAAAGACAAACAAAAAGCAGAAGCGCGTCGGCTGGACATTCCCCGTCGGCCGCGGCAGCAGACATAACACGGCGCCTTGATTTGTCTGGACATGGCGTGCCGAGCACGCGGCTCGCATAAAACGGACGGCCGCTCGGGAAAGGACGGTATTTCTCGATCGTCCAGAGAAGAAATCCGTCTCTTCCATACAATGTGGTCCGCTACGGTTCTGCTGTTGGCCGCCGGCGCCGCCGCCAACATCGCTCAGGTCTCGTCGTCGCTTGCCCTTCGTCACATTATGTCATCTCTTGCAGTTCCCCCAGCAGCAGTTCCAGATGCTGCAGACCACGGAGGTAGACTTTCGAGTTGCTCTTTGCCTCAAGTCATGCACTTTCAGTTCCCGGCCTTCGAGTCGTTCCCCCAGCAGCAGTTCCCCCAGCAGAAGCAGTTCCCGCAGCAGCAGTTCCCCCAGCAGCAGCAGCTCCTCCAGCAGCAGCAGCTCCCCAAGCAGCAGCCGTTCATCCAGCAGCAGCAGGTGATTTGAGATGGAAGAGTCCTGTAGCTTGTTAGTTAAGTTCCCGCAGCCGCAGCCGGCTATCATCCTCCAGAAGCCGCAGCCGCAGCCGCAGCCGCAGCCGGCCATCATCTTCCAGAAGCCGCAGCCGCAGCCGATCCTCCTCCAGCAGGAGCCGGCCATCATCCCGCAGGAGCCGGTCATCATCTCGCAGCAGGAGGTCACCCCCCTCCCGGGCCCGCTGCCCAAGCCGACCACCATCCTGCCGATCCTGCCGGTCCTGCCGCCCAAGCAGCCCCTTCTCCCGGTGCCCGCTGCCACCCTCCCCCCTCTGAAGTCGAACACGTGCCGCAACACCGCGCTCGATGTGGTAGGAGTTTTGTTCAGTTTTCGCCAGCCGCTGATCTTTTCTGGCACTTTGACTCGTTCTCTAGTCGTCGTTCTTCTCCTGAAGATCCTCGAGTTCAGGTTGTCTTCATGACGTGGGCCGTCCAGCACTCGCACGACAACTTCAAGCTCGCCCAGCAGAACTGGGACAACTGTGAGTGCTTGCATTATTGGAAGCAGGAGAGATCCGGTAATTTCAGCGGCGTGCGCCAACTGCGCTGAGGGCAACCAGAAGGTCGGAGAAATTGCATTCATTTACCCACACCCCCAGTGTCGTTGTCCCCGCGCGCACGCGTTCAAAATCAATACCACATGCAGATGTTCCCGGTGGCGGGCAACCAGCAGATCGAGAACGTGCAGCCCGGAGACGCCATCGTCGACCAGGTGTTCTGCAAGCAGGCCGCCGAGCTGTGCGTCGAGACCCTTGACGGTTTGTCTACTTCGACAAACTTCAAACAAAAACCGCCTCCCGTTCGTGCAGGTCGCTTCTTCCAGGGATTCGCGCCGGTCGGAAACGAGACCCTCCTGCTCTCCATCTTCTCCCACTGCGAGGGTCTGTCTTTTATCGCTGCCGACAGCGAGGGGGAGAGCGGTGATTGCAGCTGGCACGTGCGAGCCGCGCGCCGTCGTCGACGCGTCCGATGCCGATGAGTCGATGTGGTCGCAGATGGGCGTCCGCGAGGTGAACGGAAACATCCAGCTCACCGTCGACGACCACCTCCAGCCGCGCATGCAGGGCGCCGCCAAGGCAAGCAAACCACCGTGTTGTGCATGCAAGAAGACGACCGCATGCGCAGATCTTCCTGTCCGAGTCCGAGTTCAACTACCTGCGCGTCAAGGGCGTGTCCTGCAACGCGTGCGAGCAGAAGCTCGCGTACTGCAAGGGCAGCAACTAGACAACGTGTCGACTCTCTCCCTTCATTACTTCTCTCAACGCACAGATGCAGAATAAATGCTCGAGTCGTTGTGCCGCATTAGAGAGGTGTGCGCAGAGAGATGTCGAGGTTGCGTCGGTCGGCGGGATCCGAGCAGACGGCGACTTGCGAGGCGCGGCGCGCGCCCTTCACCCGGACCTCGCCCATCTCGCCCTCCACGGACAGACGCAACATGCACTGCAATGTCAGCACATGTGTCCAGAGCACGCCCTCGCTGCTTTCTCCCACCTCCGAGACAAAGTGCAGTCGCGGCATCTGCGGCGCGTCCGCGCCTTTCTGCTTGAACACCAGCGTGCCGTCCCGCATCATCTGCACAGGAGCTAGGCCATTATGTGTGAATGGGGCGAAGGATTACGATCGAGATGCGGTGCTTGGCAAAGATCTCCTCCAGCTGCTGAATCGTCACCGGCACGTCGGGCTCCTCGACCACGTCGTTGTCCTCTGCAATCCTCCGATTGCAAGAGCGTCCACAGTCGAGTAGTCTCTCACCAATGATGATGACCTCCTGTTTCGGGGGACGCAGTCGCAGGAAGTTGCTCGGCTGCAGCGGGACCGGCTTAGATCGAACGATCGAAGTAGTGATCTTGTCCGGCGAGTGTACGGCTTGATCCATCTGCTCGTCGTCCTCCGGCGAGTTGTCCGAATGGGTGGGCGGAAGTGGAAGCGACTGCAGAATGTGGGACTGATGGAACTGCTTCTCGGAGTTCTGCATAAGATAGGTGAGCAGGCTGCTCGCGCTATCGGTCGCCGCTCCATTCGACGATTCCAGTGAGGAATTCTGATCGGCAGGAGGAGGAGAAAGAGAAGACAATGACGAGGAAGATGAAGAAGAGCTTGCAGGCGGCGTTCCGTCAGAGGGGGAGCAAGCTGTCAATTGTGGAGGCAGAACGAAGTCGTCCACGAATCCGTCGTCCTGGGCGCTCGCAACAGGGACGGCGGGAGCCTCGTCCACTTGCAGTTGAGACGAACATCTCTTGATGAGTCGCATCCCCACGATTCCGGGCACGCTGAGTCGCCGATCAAGATGAGGGGACGGCGGCGGCGAACGACGAGCGGCGGGCAAACTTTGTCTGCCGTGCGTCATTGGCTCACCGGTCGTCGGTACGTGACGCGGGCTGAAGCGCTGAATTGGTCGGATTGAACGGAGCAGTCGTACCGTGCGATGCCGATGATGGGGTCGAGGAAGGTGAGTTCTGCGCGCAGCTCCGCATTCGGTCCATTCCTCGTCACATATCTGCAGCGGATCGAGTGCCACTGATGACGGATATTGGACAAGTCTGCAAGCGCAATCTGGTCATCAACACAACAACGTCAACGAATGGCACACGAACCGCTCTTGCTGGTGATACCGAACGCACGGCCGACAGCCAGCCAGGCGTCCGCACTCTTCTTCGAGCTCACTTTGCGCAAGTTCGGGTCCCAGATCTCGGGACGCGCGCGGATCTCTTGGATCAGCATCTTCTTGCCCTGATTGTCGAACTGCCACGGCATACTTGCGCGTAGAACAGCGGCACCGCTGAGAAGTTTAGACTACGAGTGTCACTTGGACTGGACCGTACGCTCTCTCTCACGAAGCATACCCGCCGGGCATCGCGGTTCGACTTCGTGGGACAACAACTGAGGGCAATTACGAGCTGCAGGGGTGGCAATCATCACCTCTTGGGTTGGTCTCTACTAAAACGACTTCACTCTACAAAGACACGCACGCACGTACTTTCCGATCCTTCATGCGCCACCTAATGACCTTGCTTCAGTGTCGGCATCACCATTCTCGCAATCTTCGGCAAACTGAAGGTACGACTTGATCATCAACGCGTCCCGGTTCCTTCTTCTGTAGTACGATGGGCCATGCGCTATCTACGAGTTTTACCTTGGCGCAACAAATCCACCGCATCCTCGATCAGCTCCTCTTCACGTTCCGATCGAGATGAGGCAGCAGCAATGGACCGTAGTGTTTCGAGGGCTGACGACTAAAGCGAATGTTTGGGTGCGCGTGAAGCAGCTAGCATACCTCATCGCGCATCCTCTTCTGACACCTGTAAATCCACATTCGATTTTCCACGAATCCCGGCCGCAGCTTCTCGGCCTGTCTGAAGAAATAGAGCGCACTGATGTACGTATTGTCAATTTGACGTCCCGCCAAGGCAGCCAGCTAGTGATGTAACCTCGATTTGGGAACAGTCAAAACATTATCATACCCCATAAGCAAGCAGATTCGGCTCCGCTTCCTCGAACTTGCAGCGTCCAATCCAATGATGCAGCAAAGAATCTCTGTACGCCACTTCGTAACCATCCTCGTCCCCAGAGTCATCGTTCGTAGTAGTAACTCCAAGTCCTTGGATTTCGGCAATTCGGTAGTTCTCCAGGTCAACCATCTCCTAGAAAAATTAGTGGCTGTAGAGGCAATTTACTTATTAAACTACCATGAATTGAGCCCTAATTCCTGGAGTGAGGAGTCCAGAACTCGATGCCAAAAAGATGCACCGCCACCACTGAACGGATGACGTAGAGGTCTCAAAGTACGCTTCAGGAGGCTCTTGAAAATTGTCCAGGAAACAAAATCCGATATTGAGCCACTTCTGTCGCCATCGCCAATCCGTACTTTTCGAAATTGCCGATAAGTCATACGCGGTCCTCGCCAATCGCCAAGCTGTCGCGTTAGACTCGTCGCCGCATTCGTACATCTGAAAACGGTCACCTTTCTCGTACCAACAAACCAACCTCGGCTAGTTTCTTGTGCGCAATTACAAGATGGTGATCGTAAATCAGTTTATCGACGCGTAAGAATAGATCCCGCTTCTTCACTTGCTGCTGTCCAACCACTTGCTGCTGCTCAACCACTTGCATGCTAAATTTAACCATTATAGGCGAAATCGTGCTATGACGTACGAATAAAGCGGGCCGTTGTCGGAGAAATTCAACGGTCCAGATGAAGGAATGATAGTTCCACGCTCCAATCCGTATTCGATGATCTCAGGACTGCAACCTTGTAAATACACATCAGTGTTGGCACCCGCGCACCTGGAAATGTCATCATCACCCGCAGTCGACTTCGGCACGGAATAGTTGAGAAGCTGGACGCCGCGAGCACCGGAGAACTTCTTGGCTAGACAAAATTAACTCACACAAACCTGATCATAGTCAAACAGCTTGAGAACGGCAGAAAGCGTCTCTATTCCAAGTTCAAGTTGCTCCCGGATACGTTGCTCCTGGAATTGAAAATAGCATTATAGTACAATACTAATACCTGGTCATCCATACTGTTTCGTTTCCACACACGTCAGCAAAACCGGCAGAACAAACGCGTCCCGACAATCGACATTTATGGGCGTAATTTGCAGACTGACGACGGTATGTTTTCACCAAAGCAACAGCCGTCAGGCAACGGCCGATTGTTGTCTATCGCTTTAAGCTGACCTTCACGATGTCGTCGATACTACTTGATGTGGATTGTTGGCTGGAGGTCTTCGTCCATGTCGACCAACGGTCCACGTTCGACAAACTCAGAAGGGTAGGACCGAATTTGTAGCTTTTGCGCTATACCTGGATTTACAGAGTTGTCGTCTCTTTCGCGATTTGCTCTGTGGTCCCGAGTCTGCTTCTTTCTGGAGTAGAAAGTGTCGACATGATGACGTTCTGCCTGATAATTCAGCGATATCGCGAAGACTTTCTGGAGCTGGTAAGTGCTGCTTTGGAGAGATCAAATTGTTCGGCTGTTCAGCCGGTTTTCGATGGGTCGACCTTTGGATGAAGCGCCCATTTGGACGTCAGCTTCTCGGCCCGAACCTGGTTTCCAAGGAGAGACTTTCTCTCTTGGGGTTCTTCGGTGAAGAACCAAGTCTGGTCTGGAAGTCGAGTCCAGATGGTCGTTCAACGATTCGGATGCTCGATGTGTCGGGATTATCCGATCGTCGGATGCTGACTGTACCACTGGAGGAGTTCGGCCTCACTGTAAGATTTTTCTGGAGGTAAACAATGTGGGAGATTCAAATGTTTTCAGAGTATACTCATGGACGAGGTGCGTCCCGTGCTGCGAGTCTCGGAATGGAATTGCGCTTTGCTGGAGTCTGAAACTCACTACTCCCTGACTGTCTTTTTGGCGGACGCAGAGTTCCGGCTTTTGTTTGCCACGGACTTTCATCGCAACAGGAATCCTGGAGATGGTTCCTTCGTCTTCCTGTTTTCTATGATTGTACTGCAATCTTTGCAGATTGCACACTTCGTCGGACCGAACTCGTGCTGCGCGACTATCCACCCGGTGCACGCTATCTCTTCATCAGAACACACTCGAGATACGATGCGTTTGCCGTCCAGAGAAATCCACTTAGCGGACTCGGACCCTGGCATTCGGACGCTGAGCTTGTCGTCGACTGGCCGAGTTTGTTGCCAAGAATTGCGCGGCGTATTCGCCCGTACAATCTACTTCAGATCAACTTCCAACTCCCGAACGTGATCATGCGTCACTGGAACTGGCGAGGCAGATACGAAAGCACATAGAGAAAAAGGTATCTTTGTTCTCCGGATCATATTTTGCATATTGATCATTCTTTTAGAAATCGTTTCGTAGTTGGAGCTGCTATTACGACGAATGGGCGTTCATTTCTTGGGAACGGGAGTTTCCAAATAGCTCCCGTCAAGATCGACTCTGACTCATTTATCGTCATCATATCATTATTTCCCATGGTTGCTACTCAGCAGCTCGTAATTTGTTTCAGTGTTACAGCGCAACTTGTGTGATGATGAATATCATGTGTCCGACTTGAAAACCGTTCTGCTGAATGCGGTTGATGTTAAATTGTTGGCACTCCGGTCGAATTGCAATGAACGCGCTGCAAATGTTGCCACTGCTGCTAGCGATCGTAGGCGTTGGATCCTCGAGTTGGTGTTCTGCTTTGAATGGGCCGTGCTCTCGTCTGTCAGCAGTTGCGCGCACCACCACACAATACCTCGGATTCGACCGGGAAAGGGCAGACGCGCACAAAGAGTAGCAGGAATTGGATTTGACCTGTGTGCACGCGGGGGAGTCGGGTTGCTGGTCTGGAAGGGCGAAGAAGTGAGCGCTAACGAGAGTTGCTCTTCTGAATGGGAATGCTCTCTTCCCGACGTGACATGTTTTGCCGGTCCCCACCTCGCTCCCTCCCTCCTGTGCGAGTGGGGATGGAGAGGAAGTAGGAGGGGGGAGTTGGGTGGAGTGGTGGTGGTGGTGGGGTTAACTCAAAGTTGTGTGTCCATGGTCGTGTCTCTCTCCCTTCTTCGACGTGCGCCCCTGCTCCTCCTCCTCCACCCCTTCTCCAGCCCACCAAGGACATCTTTCTGTGTGCGGCGACGGTGGTGGTGGTGTGGGGGTGCCAACCGAAGGTCACCTCTCCTCCGTCCCCCCACCACTTCTTCTTTTCCATCCTCTCTCTCTCTTCTTTGCGCCCCACCCTGCATCTTCTTCTCCTCCTCCTCCTCTTCGGCATCCGCGACCTCCAGTCACCGATGCTGCAAACTCGCGGCACGGTGGCTCGACTGCTGCTTCCGCCGCCGCCGCCGCCGCCCTGGCCAGATTGATCATGATGGCGCACGCAACCAGCATCGTGCTATTGGTGGCGGTGGTATTGGATGGGAGTGGAGAGATAGAGAGATGTGAGTGCGGGATGGAATGGGCGCAGTCTGTTATCCAGAGGGATTAGCGCGGCGACTCACATGAGGCTGCTGCACAGCTCCACTTCCCTTCCCCCCCCCCCTTCCCCCATCCGAATTTGTAGTCCCTCCCGTATGTATCATCTCCTTCCTCTCCCTCCTGCCCTCATCGATTTCCCAGGTGTCTCTCTCTCCCTCTCTTCGCCTGCGCACTCTGTAATTGCGCGTCCGTTGCCGCCGCTCGGTGACTACGTGCTGCTGCAATCCGAGCCTCTCCCCTTCAGTCGGTGACTATGGCAACTGTGTGAGGCCCTTCGCTGATGACATTCCCAGGCTCTCTCTCTTGGGTTGGGTCTCTTTCTCCCTACGCTTCGTCTCGTTCTCAGACGGGCAGGCAGGTGTGAAGCCTGTCTGGGATGGAGGGGAGGGGAGGGGGGATTGAATGCGACGAGCTTCCATCCAAATGGGGAAGGAAGGACTTAGCCGCCCGCTCCTGTCGTGCACTCCCTAATCATGTCGAGAGGGGGGGGCGAGGAAGAGAGAAACCCTCTCCTGACCCGAGGGCCGTGGATGTATATTAGAGAGGGCAACGGAAGGGGGAAGAAGGAGTAGTCGAAGCAGGAAGCTCTACACCGCCCATCCACACACCAGCATCGAGAGCAGCAGCAGCAGCCTCACATCTCGAATCAGTCCAGCAGACGAAATCTCTCCCTCTCTCAGACGACGGCAGTGGCGGCGGCAGCAGCAGCAGCAATCAGCGCTAAGGGACGGCGACGCAGCAGCAGCAGCAGCCCAAATCCACCACCTTCCTACCCTCAGCTACGCATCACTCGTAAAAGGCGTTTCCTCGCGTAGCGGTGGTCGAGTGCAGGCGTGTATATCTGTGTATGTGTGTGTGTGTGCACTTCCGGCACCAGATTGTAGCCCTCTCGCGCTGCCGGTTTTGTTGCGATCCGCCGCGCATCCATCTCCATCCCTCTCCCTCTCTCGCTCGGTTGCCAAGGTGTCGAGGACGGGTGCGCGCGCGCACGCGGATCCAACCCTGGCACACAAGTCGCAATTTGGAGCCCCCTCCCCTCGTCGTCTCGGGAGAGGGACAGGTGCACATTTAGAGTGAGTGAAACCCGCAGTTTGTATTGCACTCTCTCTCTCTCGCTCGCTCGCCCCAACTTCCCCCTGCCTTCCTTCCTTCCTTCCTCTCTTCTTCCCCTGGCTACCGTATGGATGTGTGCCGGATCCAGACACAACGGAGCACGCCCCATGGGCCTTCTCTCTCTCTCTCCCCTCGCTCTTCGGGAGGCGGGGCTTCCTTTCTCCTCGCCCTCCTCCCCTCCAGACTTCTCTCTCTCCCATAATTTGACTAGTGGAGCGCTTCACCTGGTTCCCCCTCCTCCTTCGTCTTCCCATCCTCTTCTCTTCCCGTTGGCGTGTCTCTCCCTTGGTGCACGCGTCTCGGTCAACAGGTCTTGGCGTGTGTGTGTGTGTGTGTGTGTGTGTGTGCGGGGACTCTGCAGCAGCTTCCACGCGAGTCTCTCTTCCTGCTGCTGTGTGCGCCGGTGCCGGGTCGCGCACGCCACGAGCGGAGAGACGCACAAGGGAGGAGAGAGTCACTCTATGGGAAGGAAGGAGGACTGTCCGCCAAGAGTCCAAACACTTCTTCCACCCCCCTCGCCCCACCACCCTCACCTTTCCTCCACTCCGTCCATCTTCTCGATTATGCACATTCAGACAGCGAGGAGGAGGAAGTATGTTGTCGGCGGCCGCGGCGCGACTCGTCGAATTGCTCGCGAACAGCAGTAGTAGTTCGAGCAGCAGCAGCTCCGCCTCCGACAAGGAGAAGGTAGTGTCCCGGCCGTCCTTGGGTTCGTTCGCATCGTGCACTCTGCAGACGACGCCCGACAACGAGAACGACGACCTCAACAACCAGTCGCCGGTCAGTCGCTCTTTCTCTCTCTCTCTCGCCGTCTCCTCGGTTGCAATCGCTCCCCATCTCCAACGATTTGCATAATAACGATTGCGTCTCTCCCGTCTGTCTTCGCTCGCTCGCTTCCTGTTGCAAGCCGGTAGTGAGGCTGCGCTTCGGGCGCAGAGGGAGCCAGCCAGCAGCCAGCCGTCCAGCGGGCAGGGAGATTCCCGTTCTGTGAGGCGTGCGATTGCGCCACTCCCGATCTCTCCCTCCCTCTCTCTCTCTTGCTCTCTTCCCTCCTCCTCCTCCTCTTCCTCAGACAGGAACGGGAGTGTGCATGCGTGTCTTCTGGCAGCCACTTCTCTAACTCTCCCCTTCCCGTCACATCCGCTCCCTCGTCTGATTCCAGCTGATGCGAGCGGGCGAGGAGGGAGGCGGCACGAGAACTCGTTGTGTCGGCGTCTTTGTTTTCTCTCGCCCCCTCATTCTGGTGCGGTGGTGGTGGCGACGGCGGTGGTGGTCAGTGTCCGCTTCTTCCCCTTACAATGCATATGGTTGACCTAACCTTGGAATGCCGTCGTCCCTTGCTTGTTGCGGTCAGCGTTGCAGAGCAGCAACCGCAGGAGCGAGAGAGACGGAAACGAGTTATCCGGTGTCTGTTTGTCCCCGGAAGTGGGAGAGAGAGGTTGTTCCCAGCAGCACACTCTTGACATTCCCCTCGATGGCATCTCACTGTCTCTGCCTTGTTGTCTCTCTCTCTCCCTCGCGCTGTGTCTCCTTTCTCCTCCCTAGAAGGTCAGTCTCGCTCGGTCTCTGTTCGGTCCACTGCCAATCCTAGCCAGTCGGTCCGACTGTATTTGCGCAGCGGTCTCGTGTCCGGTCAACAGGTTCCGCTGCTCCTTCCTCTCTCGCCTTTCCCCTCTTCTTATTAGTATTGAAGATCGGGCGACGGCGGCGGCATATCAAGTGGAAAGGTTCCGAGACAGAAAGCAGAGAGAGAGAGACTGCTGAAGCAGCAGAGCGGAGCGACTGGCATTTGATCCTGGCAATTTTGGCAGTGACAGAGTGGGGGGAGCGACAGCCGCAGCCCACGGCATCAGCCGGTAGCGAGAGGGAAATTGTGGCTTGCCCGGCGGTCCTTCTCCTCGTCTCGCGGGCGGAAATCAACACCTCTTCAGTCTCAGTCGGAGTGATTAGCAACTGGTCTCCCCCCGATAACAGCTCTCCTGCCAGGCGCCCCCGCTCCCGTCTCCAGCTCCGACTTAGCACTTTCCCTACCTCTCTCTCTCCCTCTCTCTTTCCTCAAGAGAAGCAGCTGCTGTTTTGCTCGTACTCCCTTTGCGCTGTCGCTGCTACTGCTTTCGCATTCCCCAGGATACATCTTGTCTCGCTTCCACCTGTCTCGTGTGAATGGGGGTGGCGCGAATACAATTCCTCGAGATTGGCTGCGGCTGCTGCTGCTGCTACCACCACCCCTTGCCTGCTTCCCGACACACGCACGCGCACCGCCATAGCGCGGCCGAGGCGGCATAAATAAATTGACTCGATGCTCGGTCCCTGCCAGGGAGACAGGTGCTTGTGCCGAGGGGGAAGGCGGAGAGAGAGGCCAGGATTAAGTTTACCGCTCCCCCGCGCGCGCGCAGCGGCATTATTATTATGATGGGATGTGAGCACTGCTACTACTGGGATTGGATGTGGAAGGCGGGGGGAGGAGGGCGTGATTGGGTGTGTCTGTTCTGGACTGGACAAAACCTCATTACCTTACGGAGGGGGCAGTTGGACAGGTGCTGTCCCTGTCTCTCTCCCTCCCTCTCTCCCCTTCCCTGTCTCTGCTCGCAGATATCCAGTAGTCAGTGGGCCTGCTAATTGTTTGGCTCGTTAGCCCGCCCTCCCCCCTCTTCCTCTTCTCTGTGCCAGTCCCAGGTGGCAGCAGGAAGGAGCAGCGGGAGCATCATCGTCACCATCATCATCATCATGGCGGGCCGTAGTATGGTGGCGGTGGCGGCGGTGGCGGTGTCAGTTCCCCCGTCTCTCTCCATCCATGCGCATGTAATTGGCTCCCTTTAGGGATCTCCCTCCTCTCCGCTCTATCGTATCCTCCGCTCCTCCCGTCTTTCTC
>JACMII010000547.1:0-13931 GCA_014805405.1 Bunonema sp. RGD898
CGCTCGTCTTCATCGCGAAGCGCCCGTTGACGCCCGCCGACACGTCGCATTGGGACTTTACGGTACAGTGTGGATTCCACACTGGAATACGCTATAAAATGTAGCTATACTAAAATGCAAGTGTTGATGCTTGAAAATACAGTATCCGCCATAAGTATTCGATACTAATCCTCGCGCCCTTACGATGACAAAAATCAACACCATTATCTGTAAACCATTTAACACTATGTATAGAATTGCAAACGCTTTCGTTTAAGCTGTTCTCCACAATCCGATAGAGAGACGTTTATTCTGGTAGCGTCGTACGAATGTCACTGGCAGAGAATTTGAATTATTTTCCCGCCTTCCAATATAATATTTTTCGAAATTTTGTGACAAAAAACGCACTCTTTTAGACCGCCAACCCGTACATCCTGTTTGCCGGCAACAATCAGCAGAAGCCGTCGAGTGAGGACAACTTTCAGCCGCACACGCAGAAAGAGACTCTTGGACAGTGGAAGTAGCCGTTTTCTTCTTAGAATTCAAATATTATGCTTTGCACGCACAGCGTTCTGAACGGCAAGAGATTGTCGCTGGGCACCACTGCGGCGCCGGGCGGCAAGGCGGGCGAACTGCAGCGTCTCTCGCTGGGCGCCCTCCTCTTCTCAGCCCTCTACGCTCTCGTGCTCCGAAACTACTGATGAGCAATTAGAATGTGATCGAGATACACAGTAGCGAGCAAAAATAAATACTCCCCTGGATCTTGGAAAGAAGAAAGCTATCGAGGAGCGGTAAAAAGTACCTTGTAGAATTCGGCGAGTGCTGAGCAACGCGTCCCTTGTCGGAAATTGAAAGTTCGTCTATCAGGATGTAATCAACAGGCCAAAATCGTAATATGTAAAAGTTTGTCACTTTCGAGACGTGTTGAGTGATCTGTTTTCATTTAAAAATCGTCCGTTTTCACTGAAACTTTCGTGGTTTTGTAGATTTTCGGGGTCCGGTGGAAGAATAGCGACTTTTGAGGTATGTCCCGAGATTGGAGTGAAAGTTGGAGTCTGTTTCTTCGCACAGAGATGACTTGCAAGCTTCAGCTGTCGATTTTCCGAAAGACGCCGACCTCGCGTATTATCTGTGATGCGGACAGCATGCAAAATTGCCTTTTTCTTCATACAATGTCTGTTGTATCGATAGTCCTGGCTTTCCACAGATCATCACACCGTGCGTCGCGCATTTCCACTTCAACTCTGGCACCAAGGAAGTGCACAGACTGCTCAAGTACTACAAACAACGAGTATTGTGTTGGGGAAGAGAGTGTAATAGGGCTATGCAACTGTAATGCTGTATCCAGATCTTCCGTCCAGCGAAACGTTAGATCCCAACCACCAGACCTATCGGTTGGGTTGCGTGCGTGCAGAAAGGATTCCACAAACAGGGCGTACACCGTCTGCTTCGGCTTGATTTCTTTCCACAACTATCGCTCACTATGGCCATTTTCGATGAGACTTTGATCGCAAGGACGCGAGCAACCACACCGTTCAGCCGTCATGCGGGGGATCTCGCCGAGCAGGCAGCAAAATGCATCGAACTCTCGAGGAAGGCCGTTTTCGACCCGGCGATCGATCAGACGACCAACATCTGCTCGCAGAAGATGATGCCACTCGCCGATTGACACTTTGATCGCAACACCGATCGGACATATACGCCACTTTAGGGACTTTGTACATGGCATTGAGTCGGCGGTTGTTTTTTCACAGAGCATATGAGGATGAGCACTCGAAACTAACAAGAACTGCATGTTGCTCTTTTTGAGATTATGTTTCTTCCCACTAACAGTGTCATTTCCCTTCGTCTTCAGACGACTTTGAATCACGTGAGGTGTGTTGTGGCGAAGAGATACTCAACCGCTTAACGCTGTATCATTGCTCAGTTAGTCATACATATGCGCGCATATTGTCATATCGTCTCCAGCAATTCTCAAGTTATAGTTCACTCCGCACTGGAAAGATCGAAATTTGCACAGATAGCCTATCTTATAGTCTCCACACACAAGCAGACGCCATGAGAAGAAGAGAGGGGAGGAAGGAAGAAGGGGATTATGCCCTAGGAAAGAGTAGATAACGAAAGTGCGGGGCTGTAGAGGGGTGGAGCACGGGAAAAGTGGAGTGCCAAGTCTAGTCACACAGACTTCAGATCCCCTTCTCCCAATTTAATACGCGGCATGAGTCTGTCTGTGTGTTACGAACTTGCAGTTTTCGATTATCTCGAGATGGGATTGTCGTAGAGGCTGCTGGATGGGTCTTTCCACGCGGAATTTCGTGACGAATAGGTTTTCGGCAGGAATTTTGTCCGAGCGCGGCCGAGGGCAGAAAAACGGACGGGAGAAGCGGGGTGGAAATCTGACAAAGTTTGGCATAATCGCAAAATCGCTATAACTATAAGCGTGCGTGCTGTGTGGTTGTGTACTGAAAGGAACGACGAGAATCAGCGAGAGGAATGGTGCTCTTCATCGTTGTCTTGCTCCTCGATCCCATCCACTGTCTACTCGTCCGTATCGGACTCCTCTTTCGAAGGGTTTCGCATCAAGACACGAGTGCCCAAACGCAACGTATCGCATTGTTTTCGATGTAAGCGTGATATGAATGTAGAAGGGCAATAACGATCGCCGCAACATGAAACTGACGTAGATTTTCTACAACAGTCAATATGAGGCGATGGGGCACCTCTGGGAGGCTCGAAGCATGCTTCAATTTTGCTTGAGCGACCTTGAAATATGCTAAATCACGTCCGAAAGCGAACCGAATATCTGGTTGGGTTTTGGTGAAACTCGAGAGTGCGATTTTGGTCTGCAGATTACACCCTGACAGATAGACTTTCAGTTTCCAATAAGGGGTGCGTTGATCAGCACTCACCGAGTTCTACGAAGTACTCTTTACCGCTGTTCGATAGCTTTCCTCGCTGGCGAGATCCAGGGGGGATATTTCTTTTTGACCGCTACTGTATTATCCTTGACGATGATGATGATCTCGGCCCCGCCCCACCGTCATGCGGTTGGCACTCGCTGCATACGAAGATTAGCCTCCCATTCTAGCGTGATCAACGCATCGTTCTTCTTCCTTACTACCGAGTCGAATGGAACAGTCTCAGGTGTTCGATAACCGATACAGCTGATTTTGTCACTCCATCTTCATTGCATCCGTGCAATCGAGTGTTACTTCTATTCCGGCTGACAACATCAAATCCCTTCGTCCGGCCCCGTTCTCAGCGGGCAAGGCATAAATCAAAGGTGCGCGTGCACGCGAGAAGGAATATAAACAAAAGGTAACCAACTGTCTGCATATGCCATCTTGTCAGCGAAAAATTCATTGCCTTCCTCTTTGAAAGAGCACAGTGCAAAACCTTCCAATTACATTAGCTTGCTCCGGCTCCGCTCCAATTTGTCCGTTTTCCTTCCTTCTTGTAGTTTCCCCTTCCTCCGCCGACCGTCGTGAAGTGGTTGTCGCGACCTATGCGATGCCGGTGCTCCACCGTTTCAAACGGTCGGCAGTGGCAACACCGCGCTGGTACCGCCGAATGTGGCGCACTCTGAAGGGTAAATTCATGCACGTTTTAAATAAATCCATGCAGCCAACCGGGTTGGTTACACGCTGTCAACCGAGAACGGCAGCGGTCGAAAAGGCCGGTCGTTGAACGGTCGCTTCCTGGTCAGGTTTCTGCTTCTCACCGCTTTTCTCAGTCTTTCTGCGCTCTACTTCTTCTTCGGTACCTTCTTAGTTCGTGTTTCTGCCAAAAGAGGATGATCAGATCCCGACGTGCCTTCCATCTCACTCGACACCACCTGGTTCGAATCAATGATGTTCGACAATCGCAGCGCCGCCGTTAATCTAACACGAATGCAGAGCCCCTCCAGCAAAATTGTTGCCACCACGCATGCGACCACTCTATTCAATATGATAAGTTTGTAATGTGTTTCTTTCGAAATTATCGATTAGACTTGAACGGACCAACGGTCCTCCCCTTGTGTCCACCAAAACCGCCAGGTCTTCGGGGCCCAATCAAGTTGGTTTACTTCTTCAACAATTCATAAGCAATCTCACACAGCGTCTCCATGGACGCACTGCCACTCGAGAAACTCGACAATCTGTACGCCAAGAATCTCTCTTCTGGTGGACACAGTCGTCCCGCAGAGTGCCGCGCACGTCACCGGGCCGCCATCATCGTGCCGTATCGGTACTTTGGAGCACAAATATTATTGAAACTTTACTATTAGAAATCGAGAGAAACATCTCGCCGCGCTCCTGTACAACCTCCACGACATGTTGCCGAGGCAACAGATTGACTACGCGATCTACGTCGTTGAGCTAATCGCAAACCAGACCTTCAATCGGTATCTCATTTTGTTATGCAAAAATCAGTCTAACACCACAGAGGCGCGCTCATGAACATCGGATTCGTCGAGGCATCCAAGCTCTACGCTTGGGACTGCTTCATCTTTCACGACGTCGATTTGTTGCCAGGTTTCTGGGATCATTCACGTTAGAAGAGAATTCGTTTCATCTCGCAGAAGACGACCGCAACCTATACTGGTGTCCCTTAGAGCCCCGGCACATGTCCGTCGCCATAGACAAGTTCAATTACAAGCTCCCGTATGGGTCATACTTTGGCGGCGTCAGCGCCCTGACGCGGCAGAACTTTGAGCAAGTTAACGGCTTCTCGAACTCGTATTGGGGCTGGGGCTCCGAGGACGACGACCTGGGTGCGCGCGTCTCACTGAACGGCTTCAACATCACACGCTACTCGTTGGAGATCGCTCGCTACAAGATGTTCCACCACGTCACCGATCCGGGTAACGAGCCCGGTAAATGTCGGGGTGAGCTCATAGGCAAACTCAAAAATCGGTGGCAAAGCGACGGACTAATCTCGCTCAAATATCAGGTCCGTTGGGTAGTGTCCCTGTTGTACATCCTGGCGTCGTTTACATGATGACTACTAACAAGGGAAGGCTCCCAAGTGGGGTCGAGCTTTCGGAGCGAGATATACATCATTCGATAGGGCTTGAAAAACTGTACCGCCCACCATCTGCCGATTTTGCCCAATAAGACGTATTTTGCAGAAAAAACGCGATCTTTCTCGGCAAAAAATGGTCGCTGGATAGTGACCGCTGCGGTTGACCCTTTGCCAACGGCTCGGTGGCGGAGTGGTGTGAAACCACTCCAGGCATCCTTTTTGCACAAGTTCGATTCCTGAAATCCACCGTATCTTTTGCTGCAGTATATGAGCATATTCAACCACATTTTAGTGTCAATTTTTCATTCATTCCCATTTTCCGTTTACTCCCAACACTAGCAACGGTGATCTTCACCAACGGAACGCCCGACCACACGCGCCTTCTGGTCGACTCGTGGAGCTCGCATAAGGACGGGGCCTCGATCAAGTCCATCATGCCGCCACAGAAGACTATCTCGATGAAGATCATCCAGTCACTGGACGTGGGCTTCTTCCGCCACCACAAGACTCTCGTCAAAAAGATCCACTCGCACGTCATCGCGCCTGAGCTGGACTTTGCACTCGCCCAGAGGGACAATCTGCTGAAGCTCCAGTCAGCCGTGTACTTCATCCTTACGCGTCCCATCTTCCGCAATGCCTGGATCCACACGTGGCACGAGGCTGGATACCTGGATACTCGTTCGTCTTCGTTCGACACTCCGAGCGTGGTGTGCTTCGACAAGGACCGGACCGGAAAGTGCTTCAACCCTACCTGCATCGAGCCCTCACTGTTGTGCCGTCCATGCTGCTCAAAGGAGTTCCACTTCACGGACTTTGTTGAGCTGGTGCACCACTCAATATTGGTAATAAGCAGAAAATGAGAATGGATGGAAAACTGACACTAAAATGTGGTCGCATATGCCCATGTGCTGGGGCAAAAGGAAACGGTAGATTTCAGGAATCGAACTTGTGCAAAAAGGATGCCTGGAGTGGTTTCACACCACTCCGCCACCGAGCCGTTGGCAAAGGGTCAACCGCAGCGGTCACTATCCAGCGACCATTTTTTGCCGAGAAAGATCGCGTTTTTTCTGCAAAATACGTCTTATTGGGCAAAATCGGCAGATGGTGGGCGGTACAGTTTTTCAAGCCCTATCGAATGATGTATGTCTCGCTCCGAAAGCTCGACCCCACTTGGGAGCCTTCCCTTGTAAGCCCTGATTTAGGTCAAGTCCCTTGAACTGAAGCGACTCTACACGCACATCCTCGTCGACCTGCTCGAAAATAAGACGCGGACGAAACTTAGGGCGTCGGGAGTCGCGCAGAACTGCTGAGAAAGGACCCCCCCCCCTTTCAGTTGCCATCATCCGACCACCGCACAGAGTTTCCTCGTCGAGGCGCGCACTCACGCATGCACACATTTATGCAAGGTGATTACAGTTGGTGGTTGACACATGTTGACGTGTGATTTTGATGGAGCCAATAAATGTGAAGTGCTTTAATTTCGCATAGTTTTGTTTGTCGTGGTCCCGGCTATTAAGCCTTAGAGTAGCCATGATTGAATCTCTTCGCGACAAGACGCTGGAGCTCACCACCCAAAATCTGTCTCAAGCTGACATCATCGCAGACTGAAAGTCAGCCGCTAAACGGCTCTACAAGACGCTCAAACGTTGCATCAAAACTACATGTCTGGCATCAGAAGATGCGCCAGAGTCAGACGAAGAGTTCTCCCGGTCCAAAGAAGCCAGCTGAACGACTACACATACGGGAACTCGCCCAAAAGAAAATGGATCGAGATTCCAAACGAAGCATCCGACAGCTAGCAAAGGAGACTGAAATCTCGTACCATACCTGCTGGAAGATTGTCAGGAGGATCTTGGACTTCTACCCTACAAACTCCAGAAACGGCAGCTCCTCTCGGACAGAAACAAAGCCGATCGGTCCTCCAAAAGTCGCGCTCTGCTGATTCGTCTCCGCTCGTCGCCGCTCTCAGTGGATCTTCTCGGACGAGAGACTGTTCAGCGTGCAGCGCGCCTTCAATTCCCAGAACAACAGGATACTGGTCCGTGACCTGGACAAAGCCAACGAGAAAAACTGACTGGTCAGACGACGCACGCATGCCGAGCAAGTGATGATTTTCACCGTGACCTCCGAAAACGGTAAATCTCCACTCATTTTCATCGACAGCGTCGTGAAGGTCAACGCGCCGGCCTACCAGAAGATGCTGGAGGACAAGTTACTGCCCTGGGTATGTCCCCGCTTCGCCAGGTCGCCCATCATCTTCCAATAGGGCGAGGCGCAGGCCCACAATGTGAAGACGACGCAGGCGTGGTGTGTGCGCCGCCTTCCGGACTTCGTGAAAGCGGACGAGTAGCCGGTTAACAATCAGGATCTGAACCCGCTCGACCTCTCGATCTGATCGGAGTTCGAGTGGCGCGTCTGTACGCAAGATTTCAGGACGATCGAATAACTCAGGGTCGCGCTACGCAAGGAATATGATAGGACTAGCAACGGGAATCTCGCCTCTGTCTGCGCCGACTTCCCGCGTCGCCCGCGTCAATGTTTGAAGGCTAGGAGCAGTCTTTTTGAGTGAGTACGCTGGTCTGGTCTGGATAAAGATTTTTGAAAGAAGAATGCCTAATTCTGAAGCCCAATGCGGAGAAAATCCACGAATATTGTGTCAACCACTAACTGTAATCACCCTGTACACATGGATTCCTTTCATGGAGAACTTCACCATTCCGGTCATCAAGGCCGTTATAAAGTGCGTATTACAGAAAGACCTAGTCGCCATTGATATTGAGTCTTCGACGGCACACGGAGGAATCGTAGTTGAGGCAGTACAATCGGACGTGAGGGCCTGAAAGGCTTCGTAATTCGAAATGTATATGTTGAAAGGCTAGCCTATGGGGACAAGCCGTAAACAAATCCACCGTCTTTCCTGCGGGATGGACCGCCGGAGAAAGTTGAGCGTTGCCTCTTTGTTCTCTGTACTGCTAGCGATGTGGTGAATCTGTCAGCGTGAAATCAATTTTAGAACTAGAGAGTCGTGAAAACCTCGACATTCCACTGGCAAACTGTAATGCCACGCCGGTCCAGATCGCCGCCAGGTGAAAAATGATTTAGCAGCCCGTATCTGTGTACGTTTTCAAAGAAATTTATTGATTTCAAAAAGTACTCGGCTCCCTCGGCATCCATCCACATATTATCGATGACGGATTCGTTGACGAACACCTGTAGAAAGGGGCCAAGCTCCACGTGCAGAACATGTTGGTTTGTGTACGTCCCTTAATGTGCCACTATTTTTCGTCGAAAAATGTTCATTACACGTGGCATTATTAGCCAGAACGCTGGCCAGCTTGGTTCCGGTCTCGTTCCCGACTGCGAACGGAAAGAATTTAGCCGTCGAATCGATTGATCGATAGAACTCTTCATTCGGCGTTACTATAGGATCAGCGCCGAAGAATCGACAATTCGTCTGCTCAGCTTTCAACTTCTTCTCTGCGACAACATCACGCCCAATGCCGAGCGAAACAATGACGCAGTTGGTCGACTTTTGGGTGTCTAAAATTCAAGACAAATTGACAGTCAATTGAGCAACCTCAAATTACCAGCATTTGCGACCATGTGAAACTTAGTCTCATCCAGATTTGTGAAGCCTTTGATCTGTAGAGTTGGCAGCAACTTTTCGCACTTCTTGTATTGTTCAAACAACGGGTTCAGAGCCTGGAGGACTTATGCCAGCAATCGAGTGAAATGATAGGCAACCTGTATTTGAAGTGCCTCGTCCATGCATCTTCTGAAATCCACAAACTTGTCCTCGACGGAAGGCCATTTAAATTTGATATTTCTTGGGAAATTTCCACTGAAAATCGGTTCATGATGTTGAGTACCTGATCAGTGAGCCGATCAAGAAAGTACCGACGAGAAAGATGATGACGAAGCACAGATAGTGAATTGAAAGACTTCGTGGAGTTCCAGACCGTAACATTCCCCGAGGGCGGATGACACGACGGGCGACACGATTGACCATGTAGCACGACGTGACCCGGAAAATGTTGGCACAACGTGTCAGCATTAGGGAAATTTCGTCGACAACACATGAGGTTGAGCACACTCCAGATTTGACATTTCATATCACAGTAATTTCACTCTGGGGGCTGGCGATATGGTTTGTCGCACGGTCTCTGACACAACGTCACGGTGTGACTATACATGCAAAAACTAGAAACGAAAAAAAAACTGTGAACTTCAGAGGTGTAGTCTGCAAACCGGCTAAACTTCACAGGAAATCCCTTTGTTTTAGTACAGATAAGCTTACACAAATAGTATCTGAATGGATGACGGCGTCTCCAAGGATATTCTAGGAGATTTTCGGCGAAACTCTGTAAGATTTGAAATGCGATACGTGCAAGTTTACCTGCACCGAAACAAGGGATTTCCCATGGGGCTGAGTCGATCTGTAACTGCCTCTCCGAAATCGAGTTTTTTTCATTTACACTGCTGATCACACGCGTGTTGTAACAGTGTAATCCGCGAACTGCGTGCAGACGCTCAGCCGTAATTTAAACTTAGGAATAGTCGAAATTTGAAGAAAACCAGCTACAACGACCATTTGTCCGTCATGGAATTCTGCACAGAAGGGTCCAGGTTCAATCCGGCAATCCCTAAGATAATTCTACCTCGGGATGATCGAAAATCACAAAATCGTAACACACATGGAGGCGCGTATTAAATTAGGAGAAGAGGATCTGACGTCTGACTAGACTTACTACTTCACTTTTCCGCCTTCCGCTTCTCTACAGCCCTGCACTCTCGTTATCTACTCCTTCCTAGGGCCTAATCTTCTTCTTCCTTCCTCTCCTCTCCCTCTCATGGCGTCTTTGCTTGTGTGTGGAGACTAAGATAGGCTACCTGTGCTGATATCGTTCTGCACATCGTGCGAAGTGAACCAGAGCTTGAGAATTGCTGGAGACGACGTGGCAATATGTGCACATATGACGAAGCTGAGCGATGAGACAGCGTTGGACGGTTGAATATCTCAACGCCATAACACACTTCACGTGACTCGAGCAGTCTGAAGACGAAGGGAAGTGACACTGTCAATCGAAAAAAACAACAGATGAGCATGACGAAGAAGGGCGACTGAGGAGCAGAGGAAACATAAAACGCTTTTCGCGAGACTCAAAGAGTTTTGGTACTAGAAGACAAAAGTTTGAGCCAGGAGTTGGGAGTCGGACGGAAGGAGTAATCGGAGATGCTGATTCTGAATATCTGGCTTGTTTTGGTGAAGATTGTGCAATCTCCAGATCGATGCGAACGCGGTCCAGACATTAATAGCTTGTAACTTTACGATACATCGTCCAAGTCGTATGGGACTTGTATTGTAGGTACTATTGATGAAGCTCTTTAACATGTACAATGGAAAAGTCTGGAAATTAAATTTTGGGCTGAGACTACACTTTATCAATCTTTGCCTCACATAAATAGGTCGATTTTTGCAGAGTGCCAAAGAAACGGCTCGCCCCTCTAACTTTCTTGATTGTGAACCATTTTCGACGAAACTTTGACGGCATAAGATACTTGACGAGATCTTTTCAATGAACTAGTGAGCTACTCCATAGATATGACCCGAGGACATGTTTTGGATAGACGGTGATTTGAACAATTCTCGACCGGCTGGAGAACAGCGGATACGAACGTAGACCAGGCCTACTCTTCGGCAACAGATAGTCGTGCCTAGGGACTATGGATTTGCCAAGTTTCACCGCACCAGCTTATCTCTTTGCTTTGTTACGGCCTTCCCAATGCTGTCGTCTGACATCTACGCGAGAATCCTTAGTTTTTCAAAAAAATACATGCCATCCAGGATTGTTATTTTCCCGAAACGAGATGGATAGTTTCGGGATTGGCGAGACGAGAAGACCGCAATTCATAGTAAGGATTTCTCGGAACTGTCATGTTCAGGATTTTTCAAGAAGAACAGGCGGTAGTGCGTTCTGATCAGACTGATGTGCAGTAGCCAAGACGTCCAAAGTTGCACACGATCGTCTCACAGCTACTGCAATAAACGATTAGCGGCTTATACGCAAAGTTTCATTTGCGTGCAGCGCGAATTGATGGCGTACGCCAACAATCTGCGCGCTCATTCGTTTGAGCACGTTGTGTGTGCGTCTCTCCGAACACTGTTGAAGGCAAAGAATGTTGTTGAAAATGGTCGAGCGCAGTCGACCGCGTGCCAGGCGGATAGGTAGACGAGCGCCACTCCCCCTGCCTACTCTATCGAGCGCCTCTTTCGCCGTGACGATCGACCCCTTGACGCCACTTGACAGCATCCTTGACCACGGTGATCCAATTCGAATGCCACTGATGTTTGCAGAAAAGTCAAACTCGTCCAGTCCACGATCTGGCATTGTGTTCTACTTCCAATTGCGAAAAATCAAACCAAAAGGTCGATTACCGCCATCCGTATTGTGGATAAACTTTGCGCCGTGCCTAATTGCGTAGAGGTAGCCGATATTCTTGCGAGTGTAACTCTTCCATGGCACCTGAATTCGTGCGTACAAAATGCAGACGAACGCGAGAGGACAGGCCACTTTCGAGGTCCTGTAGCCAAGCATGCTTTGGACCCGAACGGACAAATATAGAGTGCTTGCTGATGCCGTTCAGTTGAGATTGGGGATGACGTCCCAAAAGACGCGTGATATAGGATTGTAGAGCTCGTTGAGCAGATTTCGAATTCACTTTTCAAAAGTGTGAAATTGCCTCCAAAGAGGGGAAATTTACGCTTGAAAGTTTTGCCTAGAGCTGTGACGTTGCTCTACTAAAATTGGTCACCCACGCTCGCCATGGGTGCGGTAGTGGAGGTGGTGTGTTTGGCGCGCAGCCTTTTGTCATAGAGTTCTCTTTCGCACATGTTCTTTCCCTCCTCCAAAAGCGATTTTTTGCTAGATCTAGTCCATACATGGGGTTTCAACGAAGTGCGAAAAGCTGCACGTCCTAATGTGCGCGTCGTGCAAATTCTATCAAAGTTCTACCAGGCTCCTCATATTTGCTGGGGACCCGACCTGGAGCAGTGTCCTGTCGTCCAGATGATGTGCAAGGGTGAACTCCATTATAAGTGGAAGTAGTACGAATCGAATGATTGGATCAAAATTCACGCATCTTGGTTGCCATAGTCATTGCTATCTTCATCTCTTTCCAAGACAAATCCATCCCTTCTTGTAGTCAAACATGTCTGCCAAAAACCAACAACTTTGGCGGAGTCGTCCGCATTTATCCTACGATTCAAACTTACGAAACTAATCCAAAATTGAACAGAAACAACCACGGTTGTGATAAAATCGTGGACAGTGGCAAACTCGATCCCCTATGACAAAAGGCTGCGCGCCGGACGCACTACCCTCACGGCGAGCGCAGGCGGCCAGTTCTTGTAGAGCAACGTTGCGACTTTCAACAAACTTTCGAGTGCAACTTTCCCTCTCTGGAGACCATTTTGCACTTTCGAAAGGTGGATTCGAAGTCTTCTCAACGAGCTCTATAACCCTATATCACGCGCTTTTCGAAACAGCACGGGCAATTGGGAGCCTTGTGAGGAATAGTGGATGTTTGAAAAAATCAATGACAACGATAACCTGTCCGCCACGGAATTCGATACATAAAAGTTCAGTCCGTCAGTCCCTAAGATCATTCCACCTTGAGGTAATCGAAAGCCGTAAAATTGTAACACACATGGGGTATGTATTAAATTGGGAGAAAGGGAATCTGACGTCTGTCTGACTAGATTTACCATTCCACTTTTCCCATCTTCCGCCCCTCTACAGCCCCGCACTTTCGTTATCTACTCCTTCCTAGGCCTAATCCTCTTCTCTTTTTCTTGTCTCTCTCCCTCATGGCGTCTTTGCTTGTGTGTGGAGACTAAGATAGGCTACCTGTGCCGATATCGTTCTGCACGTAGTGCGAAGTGAGCCAATGCATGAGAGTTACTTGGAGACGACATGGTAATATGTGCGTATGGCAAAGCTGAGCGACGAGGCCATGTTAAGCAACAAATGTCTCTCCGCCATAACACACCTCACGTGATTCGAGTAGTCTGGAAACGATCGACGAGAAGTGGCACCGTCAACCGGAAGAATCACATAAACCAAGATATTGGTATCACCGCACGAATTTTGTTTCGGAATGAAGTTAAAAACAGACTTCTACCTGTTTATTATTATTAGCACGTTGTGTTTTCCCATCTCTCATTCAAACCTGTTGCATCACTGCCGTGAGGGGACAGTGCGTTCCAAAAATTTCTATTGCCTGTCACAAGTCTTTCGATTGAACTAGACGGATAAAATTACAGGGTGGCTCAAAATGGAGGTTGACACACTCTTTCGACCAAATGCTTATATTTTTCTCAACACGTACCAATTTATTTATCGGACTCGTGTTTTGGAGACCAATTAGCACCAGAATTACTCGAAATGGCCGCCATCTGCTGCGATGCAGGACTTGAGGCGCTTGGGGAAGGCGGCGCAGACTTTCTGCAGGTAGGACGTGTCGATTTTCGCCCAGGACTTGACGAGGGCGCGCTTCAGAGACTCGACAGTGGGGTGACGGCTTGCGCAGGCATCCTTCTCAAGCACCGACCATACAGAATAGTCGAGCGGCGAAAGATCGGACGAGTTCGCGGGCCACTCGTCCGCCGGGAGGAAGCCGGGCAGCCACTGAGCGCACCAATCCTGCGTCTTCTTCGACCTGTGGGCAAGCGCTCCATCCTGCTGGAAGCAAAAAGGCTGTTGTCCGAAATGCGCAGCGGTCCAGGGGAGAAGTTCGTGCTCGAGAATGTCGATGTAACCGTCTGAGTTGATCTTGACGTTCGAGTCGACGAACACGAGTGGCGATTTCCCGTCCTTTGTCACTGCCGCGAAGACCATAACCTGAGGAGCGTGAGCCCGTTGGCCGACCAACCGTCCCATTTTGTTCGC
>JACMII010000548.1:0-13921 GCA_014805405.1 Bunonema sp. RGD898
CCCGTTCCGTTGTGCACACAACACAAACGCATTGAGATGTGATCAGGCTTCGGCCTAGATTTACTGATGAATTCGTAATTTCTCGCGTCCAGCTCGGTCGAAAGGCCTGTGGCAGACGAAAAGAAATTTTGGAACGCACTGCCTCATGGCGGTGCAACATAGCTAGCCTGGAATGTCAGTTGCCGTTGTTTCCAACAAGCGCTCCCCCTTCTTCACGAAGTTGTTCGGGGCAGCACAATTGTATCGCACCGAGCATGTCGCAGGCAGTTCATTACAGGACCGAACTAGCCGTGCGGAATGGATAGAGGGAAGTGCGGAGACGGAAATAAGAAGTGCGTTTGCTTAGCGACGCTTACATACTACACGGCACACTGTTTAGCGCTGTCCTTCCTGGTGACCTCCGGCTCCTTCTCTTCTGCACATCTTGCATCCTTACCCAACTGCAGTCGTAGGTGGTCTGCTCGCACGGTTCGCAGTTCGCACCAGCGTGAGAATTGTCCAAATCCAAGAATACCATTCGGAAGAGGAGACGTAGAGCTATCGAATACACTTTTGAACTGTCGTAAAGATCCATTTGGGCCTCAGGTAAGGTTGCCAGAAAGTAATCCGACTTTTAGATACACCCTGTATAGTTGCAGTTGATCTGGAGGGAATCGAGTGCGATGGCATGCACTTTCTTGAAGCATAGCAAAACATTAGATTTTAAGAATAATTTTGTATCAATGCTCTCTCATTGCAAACTGTTGGGATCGTCGTACTGTCGGCTATCGCTGTAGTTACAATCATTTCAATTCTCGACGCCAGCAAATGTACCGATCACATCGAGTCACGCCGCCACCGCCAGAACGTCGAGTCGGCAAACTTGTGATTGTGCAGAACGACGGTTCATTAATGGGAGTGCGACGAGATCAGTGATCACACGCATTCGAAGCCACAGAGCTTCCCCATCCAACCGGGCTTGGAGCGTTCCTCCGGCTTCATGTGCTTGTAGACCACTTCGAAGGCAAGTTGACGTAGAGAGGGCACGTCGAATGCCGACCGGAGACGAAGCAAGTTACTCGGATTGTCAAATTGAACAACGACAGACGACGTGCTAGGTACCAGGTTCAGGCGGTGACGCCGAAAAGACTCGGACGTAGGAATCTGCACACACGACGGTTGATACAATTAAATGTACCCTACAGTAATTGTGGATTGTGTGCAGCGCATTTCGGGGTGCTCATCTCCATTTGCCAGCCTCGTCAAGTCCAGTACGAATACGTTCAGCATGATTCGCTTCTGAAATTTGGGTAGCATCAGCGTCTGGCGGACTAACTTGCCGAAATCGGTTGATTCCTGTCACACAGAGGCGTACGTCGATGCGTGAAAGCTACGAGACCGCTCGAGGCTACCTATATGACGCATATGAATTTCTTAACCTCGGCAAAAGCAGCTTGTACGCACCTTCCGGAACCAGTCGCCGTTGTGGATGTTGACGAATTGCTGATCAAAGCGGTAGAACACGGGAACGGTATCTTCGACGCGACGACGGCATAGATCCGCCGGCAACTTGTTGTTGCGCTGCCACTCCAATCCGACCACGCAAAACGGTTCCGTGAAACTGCAAGCAATGCTATTACCAGGAGCGAGATTAACTCAATACTCTTGAGACCGGACGCACAAATAGACTCCATTGCGGCCGAGAGTCAACGTTTCAAAGGACGGTGGAGATAAGTTGCGATTCCTAACTTCGATTTCCAATCGGGAGTAGTATCCATCCAGTCGACAGCAGTGGCAGTACTTGTTCGATTCGGGAGCCTCGATGTCGGCAGCCAAGATGAGGATAGGAGACGATCCACTTGGTAGCACAATTCTGTCGCCCAGTTGTAGACTGATATCAAGGTACAAGGAGTGTGCTAAAAGATTGGAGCAAATACTGCAGAATCCTGAAACGCTTACAGTCCCCTATGGGCAAAGAACGGCGTGCAGTCACCTCTGCAAGACGCGGTTGATGTCCGATCTGAATGACGTATTGACTGAAGATTCGGCCGGTGTTTTGTCAAAACCACGTGATTGCGCTTACTTCACAATCATCTGCGACGTGTTGATGTCCAAGGCCCCGAGTCGATCATTGCTGAGCGCGTAGAAGTGTTTGTAGGCCAAATTATGGTTGTCATCGAATTCGGCGATATAAAAGTAAGAACCCTGTGGTTGATATTCAATGAAATAACGATCGACAATAGCGTGCCTGTCCATCGGTGAGACTGTGGCGGACGATGAAATAATGCTGCGTACGAGTGCTCATGCAGTCTGCCGTGGAGTCGCAAGGCAGCACCGTAAAGACTGCCTGCAACATGATAATGATAATATAACATGAAACGCAACAAAATGAACCATTCCATCGGGTGACAGGAACAGAGACGATCTGTATGCGGAAAACTTAACGACTTCACCCGGAGTGTTGTCGTCGTCAAATTTCACGTCCTGAAGATGGAACTCGACGCCGCGTCCACGTTCGATCATTATCGGATAGTCCTGTTTTGATAGACGAGCACGCTCGCCAAACAGCGAATGCATTGTTTGTGCCTGGAACATTGCACTGTGAAATCATCTCACCGTTCAATTTTTCAAACACTTGCACTCGATTCAAAACATGCGAGCAAGAAGCCAATAGACTGCAGAGCAAACGCGCAAGCATTCCAACACACAAGCAAGCGTGAATTTTCGGTCGGGAATTCACGCACGCGTTGCCTTCTCTTTCCTGCGCTCAGTTTTGCCAGTGACAAAAGGAAGAGCCCTTTGCGTGTGACTATCCTGTGTGCGCTATCTGTTGTATCAGTAGTGCCTTGACTTAAGGAGAAGGTCTCATTGATCGACGCACACTACCCCAATGCACGTCACGGCATGGCGGCGTCTTTGCAAACCTGTCAACCAAGAAATTCGAATGCATCGCGTGCGAAACGCGGACTGACTCTGCCGAGGTTGCGACCTGAAATTGGCAACCTCATAACTCCGTTCTAGATCGTGTTGAAACGTTGCACATACCATTGTCATATACCAGACTAGATGGCTATCAAGTTTCATTAAGATTGAACGTCTTCAGGCCCGTTTTCATTGCTCTGAACTCGACCTACTTTTCTCGTCGGACCTGACATTCTCGACTCCATAACTCACAACAAAGCCCTACTGTCGGCTATCTCCGCATTGTAATCATTTCAATCCTCGACGCCAGTGGACGTACCAATCACATCGAGTCACATTACCGCCACCGCCAAAACATCGAGTCGGCAAACTTGTGATTGTGCAGAACGACGATTCATTAATGGGAGTGTGACGAGATCAGTGATCACGCGCATTCGAAACCGCAGAGATTCTGCATCCAGCCGGGCTTGGAGCGTTCCTCCGGCTTCATGTGCTTGTAGACCACCTCGAAGGCGAGCTGACGTAGAGGGGGCACGTCGAATGCCGACCGGAGACGGAACAAGTTACTCGAGTGGCCCAATCGAACAACGACTGACGACGTGCCAGGTACCAAGTTCAGGTAGTCGTTCCGAAAAGACCCATGCGCAGGAATCTGCACACACGACGGTTGATGCACTTAAATGTATCCTACGGAAATTGTGGATTGTGTGTAGCGCATTTCGGGGTGCGCATCTCCACGTACCAATCTCGTCAGGTCCAGTACGAATACGTTCAGCATGATTCGCTTCTGAAATTTGGGTAGCATCAGCGTCTGGCGGACTAACTTGCCGGCCCCGGTTGATTCCCGTCGTGCGGGGGCATGCGTTGGCATGTGAAAGCTGCGAGACCATTTGAGGCCACCTATATGACGCATATGAGGGCTTCCTAGCCTCGGTAAAAGCAGCTTGCACCCCACTGAGCCAGGGGTCGTTGTGAATGTTGACGAATTGCTGATCAAAACGGTAGAATACGGGAACGGTATCTTCGACGCGACGATGGCATAGATCCGCTGGCAACTCGTTGTTGTGTCGCCACTCCAATCCGAGCACGCAAAACGACTCCGTGCCACTGCAAGCAATACTATTACCAGGAGTGAGATCAACTCAATACTTTTCGGGCCAGACGCACACGTAGACTCCATTGCGACCGAGGGTCAACGCGTCAAAGGACGGGTACAATACATTGCGATTCCGAGCTTCGTCGTCCAATCGGGAGGAGTATCCATCCAGTCGGCAGCAGTGGCAGTACTTGTTCGATTCGGGAGCCTCGATGTCGGCGGCCAAGATGAGGATAGGACCCCGTTCGTGTGGTAGCACGATCCTGTTGTCCAATTGTAGGCTGAACGTAGAGAAACCAGAGGTCACTGAAAGATTGGAACAAATGCTGCAGAATCCTGAAACGCTTACAGCCTAGGGGCAAGAAACGACGTGCAGTCACCTCTGCAAGACGCGGTCGATGTCCGATTCGAATGACGTATTGACTGAAGATTCAGCGTTTGTCAAATCGCTTGATTGCGCTTACTTCATAACCTTCTGCCGCCTACCGATGGTCAAGACTCCGAGTCGATCATTGCCGAGCGCGTAGAAGTCTATGTAGTCCAAACGATCGGTGTCGTCGAATTCGGAAATGTAAAAGTAGGAGCCCTGTGGTTGATATTCAATGAAATAACGACAATAACGTGCCTGCCCATCGGTGAGGTTGTGACGGACGATGAAATGGTGCAACGTACGGTCTACCCTGGAGCGGAAAGACAGCATCGTAAAGACTATCTGCAACATGATGATGATAATATAACATGAAATTCAACAAACTGAACCTTTCCATCAGGGGACAGGGACGGAGGCATTCTGTACATAAGGAAATTATCAACTTCACCCGAAATATCGTCGACGTCAAATTCCACGTTCTGAAGATGAAACTCGACGCCTCGTCCACGCTCGATCACCGTCGAATGGTCCTGTTCCGACAGACAAATGCGCTTGTCAAACAACGAATACATTATTTGTGCCTGGAACATCGCACTGTGAAATCATCTTGCCGTCCAATTTTGCGAAAGCTTGCACTCGATTCAAAACATGCGAGCAAAGAGCGTTCAGCCGCGAAGCAAACACGCACGCATTTCAACACACAAGCAAGAGTGAATTTTCGATCGGCAATTCGTGTCAAAATATCGGACTCGACGTGGCTACTCTTGGTCTGGTATTCACGCACGTGTTGCCTTCTCTTTCTTGCACCCAGTCCTGCCAGTGACGAAAGGAAGAACCCTTGCGTGTGACTGTCCTGTGTGTGCTATCTATCGTGATAGCAGTGTCTCGACCCATGGAAGGGGTCTCATTAATCGACACAGCACCGCAGGATATTGATTCCTCCAATTGTTGCGCCCCAAACAGGTGTTGCTAGTGTTCTACTACGTGTGCCCGGAGAGCGAATAAAAGCGGTGTGCTTGCTGACTCTATCATGTGTTCGTGTTGTCCATCTTCGTGCTGTGTGCCGCCAGTCGCCAAGAAGCCGCGTAGTGGCAAGTTAGTTGCCGCGAGCACATCCCTGCGGAACGCTTTCTCGCCCAAGTAGAAGCACTATCCAGTCTGTAGCGCGTGTTCCCGAATAGCCGCTGCCCGAGACTACCGTTCTGACCACAGAAATTTCAGTTCATATCTCGCCCAACTGCAGTCGTCACCATGATTGTAGGTGGTCTGCTCACGCTGGATTGCGCATCATTAGCTACTGCTGCGTTCAGTCTACCCGCCTAATGGGAAAGACCGATCATCACCGCCCACACCTGACACATCTTAATGCTCGGCCGATTTGTACTTTCTCGAAATCGCCTTCTTCGAGAAAATCGCTGTATCGATAGAACAATCGTGGAAGCAGAGTTGGTGGACGCGGGGAAACCAGAGAAGGGAAGAAGAAAATAACGACATGCAGGCGATCTTAATAAAACCTTGTTTCTTCTGCCTCACAGAGTCCAATCGACCGGGCACACCCTGCAGAAAGTCGTGTGACGATAAAAGGATAAAACAAGCCTCGTGATGCTTTTAGATGAACTGGAAGGCCTGCAAGAAGCGGAGCGTGTCGTCCACCAATCGACTCTTCTTAGGCAGATCGTTGATCAGACGCAGTACGCTCGCGGATCAGTGATGAACGATCTGTGGCACGCGATATCCTGGTCCTCCTGAATGTGGATGATTGTTTAGATGTGAAAGGCAATCTCGACCTCAAGCACACGGTAGTTCTTGCACAACTGATGATTGATGCCGGCAAGCAGCGGAATGTTTATGTCGCCGAGTCTGCCCTCCTTGTGCGGTCGATTCTTACAGACCAGATGTGTGGAATACCGAGTCTGTTGACACGTCCAGCACCTGCGGCGGTACTTTGAATCGTCGGCACTAGGTGGAGCAAAAGACTTTGGCACAGAGCTTCTTGAATTCCTGGTAGCGGTCCGAGAAGGTGATGATCTCGGTCGGGCAGGGAAAAGTGAACGCAACAATCAGGGTGACTCAGTGTCCTGTGATGCTGTATCGATCAATGAGACCTCCTCCTTGGGCCGGGCTACTGTTGACACGACAAGTAGCACGCACAGGGAAGTCGTACACAGGGGCCCTCCCTTCGTCACTGGCAGGACTGGGCGCAGGAAAGAGGAGGCAACGCGTGCACGAATACCAGACCAAGAGTAGCCACGTCGAGATCCGACGTTTGGACGCGAATTGCAGACCGAAAATTCGCTTGTGCTTGTGTGTTGGAATACGTGCATGTTTGCTGCGCCGCCGATTGCTTTTTGCTCGCATGTTTTGAATCGAGTGCAAGTGTTCGCGAAATTGGACGGCCGGATGATTTTACAGTGCGATATTTCAGGCATAAACGATGCGTTCGCTGTTTGGCAAGAGCTGCGATGGTGCGCCCAAGCGTGTTCGTCTATCGAAACATGACTATCCGGCGGTGATCGAGCGTGGACGCGGTGTCGAGTTCCATCTTCAGGACGTGGAATTTGACGATGATGACATTCCGGGTCCAGTCATTGAGTTCTCTGCGTACAAACCGTCTCTGTTTCTGTCGCCCGACGGAAAGGTTCATTTTGTTGAATTTCATGTTATATCATCATCATCATGTTGCAGACAGTCTTTACGGTACTATTTTGTGACTCGATAGGCCGCATGGGTATTACGGAGAATTTTTTCATCGTCCGTCACAATCTCACCGATGGACAGGCACGTTATTGTCGCTATTTCATTGAAGAACAACCACAGGGATCCTACTTTCACATCGCTGAATCTGACAATATCAGTAGTTTGAACTACATGGAGTTCTACGCGCTCAGCAATGATCGACTCGGGGCCTTGATCATCGACAGGGAGCAGGAGATTTTGCAGTAGGCGCAATCATGTGGTTTTGACAAAACACCGAATCTTCAGTCAATACGTCATTCGAATCGGACATCGACCGCGTCTTGCCGAGGTGACTGCACATCGTTCCTTCCCCATAAGGGGCTGTAAGCGTTTCAGGATTCTGCAACATTTCTTCCAATCTTTCAGCGTTCTCTTATTGTTTCGGGTTCAGCCTGCAACTGGATGACAGGATCATGCTATCGGACGAATTGTGCCCTATCCTCATCTTGGTCGCCGACATCGAGGCTCCCGAATCGAACAAGTACTGCCACTGCTGCCGACTGGATGGATACTGGTCCCGATTGAAAATCGAAGCTCGGAATCACAATGTATTGTACCCGTCCTTTGAAGCGTTGACCCTCGGTCGCAATGGAGTCTACGTGTGCGTCCAGCTTCAAGAGTATTGAGTTAATCTTGCTCCTGATAATAGCATTGGTTGCAGTGGCACGAAGTCGTTTTGCGTGCTCGGATTGGAGTGGCAGCGCAACAACGAGTTACCAGCGGATCTATGTCGTCGTCGCGTCGAAGATACCGTCACCGTGTTCTACCGCTTTGATCAGCAATTCGCCAACATCCACGACGGCCGCTGGTTCCAGGTGGTGCAAGTTGCCTTTGCCGAGTCTAAGAAGCCTTCATATGCGTCATATACATAGGTGGCCTTGAATGGTCTCGTAGCTTTCACATGTCGACGTATGCTCTCGCACGACGAGAATCAACCGATGCTGGCAAGTTAGTCCGCTAGACGTCGAAACTACCCGAATTTCAGAAGCGAATCACACTGGACGTGTTCGTGCTGGACCTGACGAGACTGGTACATGGAGATGCACGCCCCAAAATGCGTTGTACACGATCCACAATTTCCGTAGGGTATATTTAATTACATCAACCGTTGGGTGTGCAGTTTCTTGGGCGCGAGTCTTCTCGGCTCAACCGCCTGAACCGAGTACCTGGCACGTCGTCTGTCATTGTCGAATTGGACCACCCGAGTAGCTTGCTTCGTCTCCAGTCGTCATTCGACATGCCCCCTCTACGTCAGCTCGCCTTCGAAGCGGTCTACAAACATATGAAGCCGGAGGAACGCTCCAAGCCCGGTTGGATGGGGGACCCTCTACGGCTTCGAATACGTGTGATCGATTTCATTGCACTTTTGCCAATGACCCGTCGTTCTGCACAATCACGAGTTTTCCGACTCGACGTTCTGGTGGTGGCGGTGCGTGGCACGATGTGATTGGTACGTCCACTGGCGTCGAGGATTGAAATGATCAAGTGATAGCCGACAGCGCAACGACCCCAACAGTTTGCAATGGGAGAACATTGACGCAAAATTCGTTTTAGAAATCTGTAATGCTTTGTCATACTTCAAGAGAGTATACTATCGTACCCGTCTTCTTCTCGATCATCAAGAATCTCATCTTCAATTTCTTGAATTCGATAAAGTTCATACTGGCAGACGAGGAATCCAACACCTCTTGAAGACATGTTCAACCGATGCAGCGGTCTGTCAGTGCAAAGTGCTCGAAAATGAGTGGCGCTGTTCGACCGATCTTCCATGACTGCAACCTCTGGGCAACGGGCATGCTCATCGGCTTCCGCGCAACTCTTACAGCAGAAACCAGATCAGAGAACGAAAACTCAACACAGTGACGGCGACGTCGTTCAGGACGGGACGATAAACGTACGAGACGGACCGTAACAGTTACATGGCTGCAACTCTTCTCGATCACTGTAACGGTATTGTATTAGCGGTCGTCTCAGGGAGTGACTATTCGGAAGGAACACGCTACAGACTGGATGGTGTGCAGCTACTTGGACGAGAAAGCGTTCCGCAGGGATGTGCTCGCGGCGACTAACTTGCCACTACGCGGCTTCTTGGCGACTGGCGGCACACAGCACGACGATGGACAACACGAACACATGATAGAGTCAGCAAGCACACCGCTTTTATTCGCTCTCCGGGCACACGTAGTAGAACACTAGCAACACAACACCTGTGTGGGTTGCAACAATTGGGGGAATCAATGTTCTGTGATGCTGTGTCAATCAATAAGAGCTCGTCCTTGGGTTGGAGCACTGCTGTCACGACAGGTAGCACACACAGGAGAGTCACACGCAAAGGGCTCTTCCTTCCGTAATTGGCAGAACCGGGCGCAGGAAAGAGGAGGCAACGCGTGTGCGAATTGCCGACCGAAAATTCACTCGTGCTTGTGTGTTGGAATGCTTGCGTGTTTGCTCTGCAGTCTATTGGCTTCTTGCTCGCATATTTTGAATCAAGCGTAAATATCCGCAAAATTGGACGGCGAGATGATTTCACAGTGTGATGTTCCAGGCGTAAATAATGTTTTCGCTGCTTGTCAAGCTCTACAATCGTGCGCGCAAGCATGCTCGTCTATCGAAACAGGATCATTCGATGGTGATCGAGCGTGGACGCGGCGTCGAGTTCCATCTTCAGGACGTGAAATTTGACGACGGCGACATTCTAGATGAAATCGTTGATTCCTGCCTATACCATTTTTCTCTATTCCTGTCGCCCGACGGAATGGTTCATTTTGTTGAAATTCATGTTATATTATCATTATCATGTTGTAGACAGTCTTTACGGCGCTGTCTCGCTGCTTCAGGGCAGATCGCATAGGATTTACGAGGCGCCATTTCATCGTCCGCCACAGTCTCACCGATGGACAGGCGCGCTATTGTCGTTGTTTCACTGAAGATCAACCACAGGGCTCCTACTTTCACATCGCCGAATTCGACGACATCGATAGTTTTGGCAGCACGCGCTTCTACGCGCTCAGTAATGATCGACTCGGGGCCTTGATCATCGACAGGGAGCGGGAGATTTTGCAGTAGGCGCAATCATGTGGTTTTGGCAAAATATCGAATCTTCAGTCAATACGTCATTCGGATCGGACATCGACCGCGTCTTGCAGAGGTGACCGCACACCGTTCCTTGCTCATAGAGGACTGTAAGCGTTTCAGGATTCTGCAATATTTATTTCAATCTTTCAGTGCACTATTGGGATTACACGACCAGCCTACAATTGGGCGATAGGGTCGTGCTACTAAGCGAATCGTCTCCTATCCTCATCTTGGCCGCCGACATCGAGGCTCCCGAATCGAGCCAGTACTGTCATTGCTGTCGATTGGATGGATACTGCTCCCGATTGGAAAGCGAAGCTCGGAATCGCAACGTATTTTCACCGTCCTTTGAAACGTTGACTCTCGGCCGCAATGGAGTCTACGTATGCGTCGGACCCGAAAAGTATGGAGTTGATCTCGCTCCTGATAATAGCATTGATTGTAGTGGCACGGAATCGTTTTGCGTGCTCGGATTGGAGTGGCAGCGCAACAGCGAGTTGCCAGCGGATTTATGCCGTCGTCGCGTCGAAGATACCGTTCCCGTGTTCTACCGCTTTGATCAGCAATCCGTCAACATCCATGACGGCTTCTGGTTCAATAAGGTGCAAGTTGCTTTTGCCGAGGCTGAGAAGCTCTCATATGCGTCATATACATAGGTGGCCTCGAATGGTCTCGTAGCTTTCACGTGTGAACGTGAGTCCCTGCGCGACAGGAATCAACCGGGGCCGGCAAGTTAGTCCGCCGGACGCCGAAACTGCCCAAATTTCAGAAGCGAAACGCACTGGACATATTCGTACTGGACCTGGCGAAACTGGTACGTGGGGATGCGTACCCCGAAATGCGCTGCACACAATCCACAATTTCCGTGGGGTACATGTAATTGCATCAATTGTCGTGTGCCCAGGTTTCTGGGCACAAGCCTCTTCGGGACAACCGCCTGAGTTTGGTACCTGACACGTCGTCTGTCGTTGTTCTATTGGGCCACCCGAGTAACTTTCTTCGTCTCCAGTCGGCATTCGACGTGCCCCCTCTACGTCAGCTCGCCTTCGAAGCGCTCTACAAACACATGAAGCCGGAGGAACGCTCCAAGCCCGGTTGGATGGGGAATCTCTGCGGCTTCGAATGCGTGTGATCACTGATCTCGTTGCACTTACGCCCCAATGAACCATTGCACTGCACAATCACAAGTTTGCCGACTCGGCGTTTTGGTGGTGGCAGTTGTCCGTCCCGTCTAGTCGGCTACCAAACACTTCACAACATCGTCCGAAAGAAGCACACGACTGTTCACAAGCAGCACAGACTGGCACGATCCCATTCATCATCATGATCATGATGCTCCTTCGTGTTCGGAAAGACTCGCCGTTGTGCCCCCATCTACTGATGGAAGCGACGTCGCGCCACGAAGACGGCCGATCGCGGCGGGCCTGCAGATTGTCGCCCCATTTTCCATCAACATCAGTAATCCCTTACAGGGGCAGTAGGCGGCGTCATTGCCGGGCAGTCCAGGTCCACCCTCAGTTCCGGGCTACAATTATCGTATATGTGCGTCTATGCTCCATCATTCTACCTCGCCATCGCCTCCGGGCGGGCCTTGACTGCCCGCCGGTCCGGGCGGTCCCTGGGGTCCGGGCGCTAAGATGATCGGATTCTCATTTCACATAAATAATTGTCCAACCGCCTGGCTGGCCGTCATTTCCTGGCGGTCCAGCTGGTCCGATGTCGCCAGGCGCTCCGGCAGCTAGAAAATGATGCTCGTTTCTCACATGAATTGCCCAACCTCCAGGCGGTCCTGGCTCGCTCGTGTGGCGCACTCCGTCTTCTCCGTTGGGGCCGGGCTTGAGGAGGGCAAGTGAAGAGCGGATTGAATGGAATAAACTACCTGTCCATCGGGTCCTGGTCCACCTGCCTCGCCAGCGTCGCCCGGTGGCCCATCTGGTCCGGGGGTGCCTCCGGCGCCCTGTTTGCCCGGCTCTCCGGGCTAAAGAAGGTCAGATGGTGAGGGGCGGAGTGAATGGGACGTGGTACCTGGCCGTTGGCGCCCGGCGGTCCCACCTCTCCGTCTGGGCCCGGCGTTCCGGGGGGTCCTACAAGATGCGGAGCTCTTCTTGTGAGTGCGGAACAGTAAGAGGACGCGCAGGAGGAAGTCGCTCTCACACACACGCACGCACGCACGCACGCACGCACGAACAACAAACAGCTCGAAGGAGGGAATGGGACTGACCGGCTGGGCACTGCACGCATTTCGTGTCCTGGGGCGGGCACGTGAGCGGCGCGTACGTCTCTGCGTTGTCGGGTCCGCTCGGGCCGGGCGATCCAGGCGCGCCGGGCTGCAAGCAGATCGATCCGAGGAAACTCTTGCATTCGAACCTGTCCCGGGCTTCCTGGTGGGCCGGGCGGGCCAGGCGGACATTGAGGCTTGGTGGGCTCGCACTGGCAATGCGCCGGAAGACCCGCGAACTGGCCGGCCTGACGCTTGGGACGGAAGATGCTGGAAACGAGACTTTGTGTGTGCGGGGGAAGACGAGCGAACCTGTTGAAGGGGTTCTCGCGCGGCTGGGCCGGCGGCGTGACCATGATCTGGAGGTCCATCATCTGGGTCCAGGCGCCGTCGGTCTCGACGCGGAAGAGCTGGACCCCGTCGAGGACGGCGTCATGCACCTCGTTGATGGTCTGGTACAGGGAGGGGATCACGACGAGACAGGCGAGAATGGCGAGCGTCGACGCGCCCACCGCCACGCCCACGATCAGCTTCTCTTCGAGCATCTTCTTCTCACCACCGACGGTGCCTCTTCCTCCGCTGCCACCTCGCTTTTATTCTTCCAGAGATGCGAGGTGGGCGGGGCTCGCTTGCTCGCTGTTTCCCGTGAGCATCACCGCGGGGCATAGCGACATGGCGCATCTGCGTGGTGCTGCCCTCTTGAACTCGGGGAACACCACCACCACTCACCTCGCGAAAACAACACGGACGACGGACACATGATGACGAGTGGGAGAGAGAGGCGAGGGGGAACATCATCCGGACACGGAGAAAGTCGCTCTCTCCCCCTTCACACTCGCAGCACAGAGACGCAAGGTAATTTGGCCGTTGTTCTCCCGCGACGAGTGTGCTCTCGATGCAGCGAACAAAGAGCAAAGATGTGTGAGCGAGCAAGCGAGCGAGCGAGGTAAAAGCTATTAGGCAGAAGGCGGAGGGCAAGGTGCGGCGGCGGCGGCGGCGGCGGCGGCGGTGGCGAAAACCGGCACAAAGAAGGAAGAAACCGCGGAAGGAAGACACACCCAGACGGGTTCTGTCTGAAACAAGGGGGACGTTGGCCAAAGTTCTACGCATCTGCTTCGGACACTTACCGATGCTAATCTCGGCGTCGAGCGGAGAGCGAGGTGATGGCAAGACAGAAGAGCAGAAAGGCAGAATCGCGCGCCGCTGCCCATCCGATGCCATTAGCCGACTGTCCTCCCCTCTTCCGACAGACAGCGTTTGCGCTTGAAGAACAAACTGCAACGCCGTCTAGCATGAAATTCGCGGTTGATCTCATTCGTGTAATCACGGTTGCTGCTGCTGTTATTGCTCAGCACTTGGCCAAGGCGACGTGATTGGTTGAGTATTCGGCGGCCGCCCATCCGTGGAATTCTTCTCCGCCCTCTTCACCGGCTACTGCGATTTTAGGCGCACAAGCGCTCACTCGAGAGAGCGCCTGCTCATCTCCCCCCCTCTCTGCTAGTTGTCCCTCTCGAGTGGCTGTCTC
>JACMII010000549.1:0-13896 GCA_014805405.1 Bunonema sp. RGD898
CCCTCCCCCCAACTGCCTACCAATTTTCAACGTCAACGAGTGCAGCGGTGTTCGGAGTTTCCGTCGCGCGACGGCAGTCAGCACTCGTAGAGCAAGGATCTTGTGAGAAACTCGCACATCCTCGTCCGACCGAAGTCCCAGAGGTCCGGCAAGCAGGAAGTGCGATGCGACGAAGGCAGCAACGTAGGTCATGCTGCACCGGGCGTCCGCGGAAGACACGTCTGAGATGCGACTTCTACATACAGATCGCACGACTTGGACCGAACAAATATCTTCGGGCAGATCGTCCAATATTCCTCGCTTGTTCGACGGCGCCCGGAGGAGGGGGTCGCCGTCGTCATTTCCCGCTTCGCTGCCCGCTCCTCCGCCAGCATCGTCCTCAAGGGTACTCGTGTCGTCCTCGTCTGCGTCACTCGCAACTCTGCCGCCGTCTTCCTGCAACGCCTGGTTGTAATGGTCTAAAAGAGGGGAAGTTCGGCACTCACAAGTTCAGTGCTGAACATCTCGCCATGTCGCAGCGGATCAAGTATTTCACTTTGTGATGGCGACAGTGGACCGCTCTGCGTCTGCAAGCTGACGAATTTGCGCTATTTCGGAATGGTGAAAACTCGTTGGATTCAAGGGCTCGATCTCTTGCAATAGCATTTTAACAAGTGTTTGAAAACGCTTTGTTTGCACACAAAACAATGCCGCTTACGTCAACCCAGTCTCCCACGGGGTTGTTCTGGCGAGGGACGCCCGTTTGCGCGGTCACGTCCAGAACGGACAGGTCCGAAAGTGATCCGGAGAACGCGGTTTCCGACCGGTCGGTCAGCGATAAACGCCCTTGAACGGTGATAGTAACGGACGCTCAAATGCCACGGGGGACCAACCGATTGACGGCGACGTAATCGTCGAGGCAATGTTCGCAAGAGACGACGCGGAATGGAGATCGCGCAGCATCCGCGGCGGGTGGAAATCATCGGCAAATGCCGATGAGCAAGGAAGCTGAGCGAACGTCTCCAAAAATTCCAAGCACGCCGCAGTGACGTCGCCTTGTGCGGACACGGACGTGCAGAGAACGTAGGAAACCACCTAAATGAAGTGAGCGTGCTCAGCATTGTGCTCAGCACTGTGCTGCTAGAAAGTTCCATCTCCACGCACCGCCTTCAGATTTTCGACGTTAACCGACTCCCGTCGTTCGACAAAGTGATTCCATAAGAGTCGTGACAGATTGATGGCTGCCACGAGACGAGATCGAGCGGACTCGTCGTCCGCGTTTCGGATGGTGGCTGAATCAGTTCTCGTCCGTAGCGCAGATCTCACCAACCAAGACAAAGCGAGAACGCTCTCTCGAGAACCGGCGTAAAGCGCGACGCCAGGGACGCGAGCACTGCTACGGACGCACGATTCGCGGTGCCGGGCAGATCAAAGTTGGCAACGCATGCGCGATAGATGTCCTCAAGAAGAAGAAGCCCCACTGATAGAAGTCATCGATACCCACATAGACTTTCTCGTATTTTGTGTGCTTGACGTGCGGGAAAATGGCGTCCACCAGGCGTTCGACGTTCGCCAAGAGCGCCGCATGCACCGCCTCCTCTGGACGCCGCAGCATCGCCGCGATGCTGACCAGAATGTGCTGCCAGTAGAAGCTGGAGAGGGCATCTGCGACAAGCGAATCAAACCCACTCGACTCGATTGCTCTTCGCCAGGCGGATGAAGATGCAGAGTCGCTGAAAGGCGGCGGCCGTGCTTCGCGCCGCTCCACCGCTCTCCAGTTCGACGAGCAGCGAAACGATGAGACGAGAGTGTTGGAGACAGATTTTCAGATTCTAGACTTGCGCTGAAACAGCCAGTCGTGGGGACGGCAACAAACCCGCAGCGTGGCATCCAGCGACTCTTCGGCGAAGATCCTCAGCGAAGGGTCGGGATGACTGACCAGGATGAAGATGAGGCGTAGCGCAGACGAGAACAGCTCGCCGCTTCTTCGATCGGCCTGAACAACGGGGAGGTTTTGCGCGGAAGCGACGCAGGCGCACCTTGAACATGGCTCCATAGTCACTGGTCGCAATGATTTCCCGAGTCTCTAGCAAGAGTTGATGTATTCTGTCCAGTGACTCCTTCTTTTTGCTGCAAGCCCCTCATTTGATCGTTGTCAAGTTGCCGAACATTGCTGAAGTCGACGGCGGCGGCGGTCCATCCATTTCGGCCTTGAGCTGTGCCACTAGCCTTCCAAGCCGATCCACCTTTACCACGGCCGTCATTGTCGATGTTTACCGCTCAGCACCACTCGACTATAAAGTATAAATTAAATTCCGCGAAAATATCGCCTCGACAAACTGCGCACAAGTTCTATTCGTCTTCGGTGTGTGCGCCTATCACGAACTGACGGAACGAGGTTTCGTCCAGGAACTGGAGTAGATCCGGAAGGGAGTGGGGAAGAGGCGAAAGCGACGAGGTGCAGACAGCAGTGCAGGATGAGTCAGTAGAGGCAGGGCAGAGAGTCGACGAGAGGCGCAGTATGGGTGAGGAGAAGAGAATGGATATATGCAGGGGGAGCGGACTGGCGACCGAGTTCGCTTTGCCAAAACTCGTCGCTTTGCCAAAACTAGCTCATCTTCATGCATCATGGACTCGGATCGAATCGAAATTCGAAGTTCTCTTCCTACAGTAGATGCCTCTTTCTCCTGTCCTCTTCCTGCCGTAGATGCCTCTTTCTTCTGTCCCTTTCCTTCATTCACTGCCAACTCTATCAGTACGATCACGACGTTTCCGTCTTCACCACACTTCAATCCGTTCTGCCCGGGGATGTAGGCACAAAGAAGCGCACAAATTCCTGTGCCCGTAGTCCGACGATTCCGTTATCAGCAAGGAGACTATGCCGCAATCGCCGAGATCGATTCGTGACGCGATTATGCGACGAGACCAGATGTTGGGCGGGCGACTTTCGTCGACTGCTGTTCTGGGTGCATTAGGAAAGTGGGCTCAAGTTCGAACTCGAACCCACTTCCCTAGGTGCAATCCTCGATTTCGGGATCGGAGTTTTTGCATTCGTTAATGAGGCTGACCATTTTGCTGTATTTCGGGGGCAAACCATGCGTTTCAGATAGAACGCACGATGTCGCAAGAGATTGAGCCCTTGAATTCGACGAGTTTTCACCATTCCGAAATAACGCACCCCTACTCGACACTGCATTTCGTCACACAGAGCGTTACATCCTGTGATCGTCGTCGACCTGGAGTTTGAGCCGAGGACGCAATGATGGATTGCAGACCACACACCGCGCTACGTATGATCGGTCGCCACGAATAGGCGCACGATCGCGGAAAGTGACAGCGTCGACTCCAGTGTGGTGTGATCGTAAAAAGCGTGGGGTCACCGTCTTCACCTGGGTCCATGCGTCCCTTTCGAGACACATCGGCCAGTGACACGGCAGCCTGCTCGGGGTGGCCTGTTCATCTTATCTTCTAATGGTTGTCCACGTTTGCGCGATAGCACCATTAGAGCCGTCCTTCGTCCAGTGGTGGAGAAGATGAGGACGGACGGAAACCCTTGGCCGTCCTCGGCGCCGCGGTGCGTTCTTGGGTGTATAGTGCTCACGTGCTGCTCGGCATTAACAATCATCGAGCCAAGTCACCAATGGTGCGATCCGTTAGTGAGGAGGCAATGGGTGTGCTGCATTCAGCGGCGAATGGATGGCTGGGTGCTGCTTCCGATAAGACTTCTCTCCCCCTCTTTTCTCCTCGGTCTGCGTCTTCTTGCCTCCCTACCGTCCGATTGACAGCCACTCGCCGCCGCGTCCTTCTCTCGATCGTTCTCCTCATTTCCCGCCTCGTCCACCGGCCTTCCCATTCCTTTTTCGTCCATCAGTCACTCTAGGGTAAAGCACGAAGGAGATGTTGGCACGCGTGGAAGACGCGTTCTCCGAGCGGAGCGTCTTCGTGACGGGAGCGAGCGGTTTCCTGGGGAAGGCGCTCCTGGAGAAGATCCTCTTCGCACTGCCGTCGGTCAAACGCGTCTACGTGCTGATTCGACCGAGCCGAGGAAAGACGGCTCAGGAGCGACTGGACGATCTCTTCCAGGTCGGTTCGTCTTCTTGGCTCATGGAGTTGTGTGCCGCCCGCTTGCAGGGTCCGTTGTTCGCGCGCACGCGACAGTCGAACCCGAACGCACTGAAGAAGGTGGTGGCGATCGAAGGTGATCTCATGGACGAGAACTTGGGCGCCAGCGCTCGAGATTGGGAGACGTTGATCGACGACGTCAACATCGTCATTCACTGTGCGGCGACCGTGAAGTTCGACGAGCCGCTGCGAACGGCCCTGAACATGAACGTGGAGGGCACGCGGCGCATCATCGAGCTCTGTCGACAGATCAAGCATCTCCAGGTCAGTGCTGCTCTTGCGCGTCGCGCCATAACGCCCTGGTGTTGCAGTGTTTCGTGCACGCCTCGACGGCCTACGCGAACTGCCAGCGCCAGACGACCCGCGAGGTTTGTTGTGCCCGCCGCACGCGCGCGCTTCCCAGAGAACGTGCACGTCGCACAGCACATCTACAAGTTGGCCGTGACTCCGGACGAGATTCGGGCGGCCGCGCAGTGGATGGACGACGCCATGCTGGCGAGTCTGACGCCGTTCCTGCTGAACGGACGACCCAACACGTACACGTTCACGAAGGCGATCGCCGAGGCAAGTCGCAGGCGCCGAGGGGAGGGGAGACACGTACGCACTGACAGATGTGTCTCGAGAAGGAGGCCGACGGTCTGCCGGTGGTCATCGTGCGTCCGTCGATCATCGGCGCCGCCTGGCAAGACCCGCTGCCAGGCTGGACGGACAACGTGAACGGCGCGACGGGCATCTTCGTGGCGAACTCCAAGGGGCTGCTCACGAACATGGTCGGCGATCCGGACGCGCGCGCCGACATCATTCCCGTCGACGTCGTCGCGAACATGTTGCTCGCCGCCGTCTGGCATCACACGAACCACCCGTAAGTCGGAGAGATCGACCTGGTGTGGCGCGTACAGCGTGTGCATCGCACACGACGCTCGACTGCGTTCACTCGCAGAACGCACGCCGTGACGGGCGAACGAACCACGCCGATCCGGGTGATGCACTGCGCGTCGGGCGAGCTGAATCCGCTCAGCTGGCGACTGGTCGTCGACTTTGGCAATCGCTTCTACAAGACGTCCGTTCGGGCCCCGTCCCACTCCTCCTCTCCCTCGCACAGTGCCACCAGCTCAGGTACCCGGCCACCGAGACGTTCGGCGTCCCGTCGGCCCGCTTCCACAAGACCCGACTCATGTTCGAGGTGGCCTTCCACGCGAAACACGTCCTTCCCGCATACCTCCTCGACATACTGGCCAGAGCGCGCGGTCACAAGGCCATGTCTCTCTCTGTCGCTACACGATCTCAATTGAAACGGGCGTTTTTAGCTTGCGCCGCGTCTATTCCAAGATTCGACGCATGGCCAGCACGCTAGAATACTTCATGACACACGACTGGTCGTTCGAGTCGCGCGCTCTCGTGTCGCTCTACGACGCCATGAGCGAAGACGACCAGAGGGTAGAGTCGAGCGATCACTCGGCAGCGAGCGAGAACATTCCCTGACAGACGTTCAACTTCGACGTGCGACAGCTCGACTGGCATTCGTACCTCTTCGACTACATGATGGGCGCCAAACTCTACGTCCTGAAGGACCGTCTCGAGGACTTGCCGAAGGCCAAGGCCAATCTTGACCGGTACGCATTGCTCGACGCCAAGATGCGTACGCCGACGTTTCAGCGTCCGAATGGCGTCCTACGCCGTTCACATCCTCGGCTGGTACATTGGCTATCGACTAATGGGCAGGTACCTAGCTTCGTTGCATGCCCATCATTCACACCGAATGGCATAAGGCGTAACACCTCCTTCCTGAAGCGGTGGTCCTGGATTCTAGGAGGCGCCTATGTCACGTTCTGGGGTCAGCACAATGGCATTCGGTAGGGGGGTTTTCCGCACGATTTCCCCCCAATGTACGATTGCAGCGCGCCCGTGCGCATGAAGTCTTTGGATGACTATCGGGCTCAGAGCCAGTCGATCGCTTTCGAGGAGACCGACGGTATCGAGGGAGCCGACAACAATAAGCACGATCGAAACAACAATCAGCACAAGATGAGGTCGCACCCGAAGCACGCTGCAACGACGCACTAGATCTGGCATCATCACTTGCAGTGCAATTCTGTCTGGAGAATAAACTTCATCGTCGTAATGCAATCGTCGCACAGACATCATCATCATCATCATCACCATCAATCGATGATGCTCGGGCAGAGTGAGGAATTGGGGTGGCGTCCTCTCGCTGACACGACTCCCGGCGACGATTATTATGCAGGCCGAACGATACAGAGAGAGAGGGAGAGATCGATGAACTGGACGAGGGGATTCGTCGTGCAACGATGACAATATCAATTTGGAGTTGTTTGCTGCTGCTGCTGCCTCTAGTTGCCGGGCCTGCTGTGGTGCACGGCACTCCCCCTATGGAGTTGGAATCCGCCTACGACTGCCTGTACTGTCTCCGTAACAACCGTACGGCACCGCTGGAACGCGCTTGCTCATCATCATCATTGGTGCGTTTGCAGTCGCCTGCTGGGGCGAGTTCGTTGAGCAGCACGCTCGGTCATCGAGCGCCGTCCGAAGGAGCGGCCCGTTCGGACAGTGCCCCTGCTTCTCGTTCCACTGCCAGCAGGCGCCCTTCCTCGCCGCCGAGTCGAGCGTGGCCGTCTAGCAGTTTCGGTCGGACGCCCCCAATTGAGGCAACGTCCTGGGTCTTCGGTTGGCCGGTCCTCTCGGTCGATCCTGATCGAGCGCGCAGGGCGATGAGAACGACAATGGCTTTTGCGCCGGCATACCTTGAGCATCGCTATGAAGGGTTTCGTGGAGGCAGGATTGCTCGCCGTTCTTCTGCCCTCTCCGCCGCTTCCATTCATGACGATCGAGTGCGTGCGGGGGGCGTCGTGAGTCGTCGTTGATTGCGAGCCGGCGGGGGGTCGAGTCGACTGATCTGCCGCAGTGCTGCTGTGGTGCTGCGGTTGCGACGATGACGACTGCTGACGCTGTTGATGATTGCCGAGCGCAGCGTTCAGTTTGCTCGCGAACGCCGCGTTATTTAGTCGGCCGGGCATGACGTCGTCGTCGATTCGAAGAAGAGGGTGAGGAAGATTTCCCCCTAGAGACCGACCACGGACAGAGCGGGCTCCGCTCTGTGGTCGTGTGTGCAGCAGTCCTGGTGGCAGATCAGTGTCGTCGTCGTCGTCGTCGTCGCCGCTTCCTGACGATCAATCGATCGATCGGCCCGTCTCAGTGTAAACCGCAGTCTCCCTGTTGTGTCGTCTCTCCCTCCCCTCGTTGAGCCGTCTTCTAAGAAGACGTTGAGAGAAGAATAGTCTTGGAATACGACACACTGTCGTGCTTCTCCTCGTCTCTGTGCATTGCATTGTGGCGGGTGGTCCTACGTGTCTGTTAGCAAGAGGAGCGAAGCGAGGATGGGGATGGACGAGGGCGGAAGGGGAAGGACGTGTTCATTCCCCCCTCAGTTATTGGTGGCTGGCCGTGTCTGCGTGTCTGTGCGCCTCTCTCTCACACACAAAGCGAACGACCAAGAGGAGGACGATGAACGGGCGAATGGAGGGGAAGCAGCAGCAGCAGCAGTACGAGGAGAGAGAAAGACAGGGCGGGCGGGCGGAGGGAGGGAGGGAGGGAGACGCGCCTCGGCACAGCCGTTTTTTGGCGGCGGTGGCAGCACCGCCAGGCGCCACCGGCTCGGAGCAGACAGACACGTCGGGCCGTCGGCGCCCTCCTCGCGGCGCGCAGTCTCTCCTCGACCCTCTCGCTGTCTGTCTAGTCGTGCTGCTGCCGCCGCCGCCGCTGCGCTTGCATATCAAACACTGGTGCTGCTGCTTCTCTCTGTCCTTGGACTCGGCTGTTCGTTCGACTCGTCGTCTGGGCACTCTCGCTTTCCCGCTTTCCCTCTCCCCTTACGACGAAGACGACTACGACGAACGTCGTCGTCGTCGTCGTCGTCGCCGTCCTTCTCCCGTCCGGTCGGTCGTGGAGGTGGCGGGGGCGAAAAAATGGCTGCGCCTCTCGGCCGCCACCGCCGTCTGTCTGTGTGCGTGTGCGTGTGCGTGGCGGTGCCAGTCTCTGTGGGCCAACTGAGTCGACCTCGCAATGTTGACTCGGAGAAGGAGAGGGGCGGAAGTGTAGAGGCACGCGGAAGAGGCACGCAAAGTGAACGAACATACGTAGAGAAAGAGCGAACTCTGCTCCGCCCCGCTCTTCCCTACGAGAGAGTCATCGAGTCGGGCGCGCAACACGACTCGCAACACTCCAGTTCGGCTTTCTCCCCTCCCTCGGCTACCAGCCGTGTCTCTCCTCGCCGCGCCCACAGCACTTTGTCGCCGCCGCCGCCGTCTCTCTCGCTTCCTCCCTAGTCCCAATCCAAGTGCAGCTGCTCTTCTCCTGAAAGTGCAACTGGAGGTCGCTGTCGCTGGTCAGGCCGGCTAGACAGACAGCCAGACATCGACACATCTTTGGCCCGGCTGCGTCTCTCGCTCTCGTCGGCATTGTCTGCGAAATGGGGCGGCAGGCGGGGAGAACGGTGACTGTTTTGGATTACTACCGTTTTCCCGCAAGAAGCTCACGCTGCGCCCTCTCAGACTCGCAAGTGGCGGCTTCCTGGTCGACCGAGCAGACGAGGAGAGAGAGAGGCTGTGAGACAGTCAGTCGGAGGGCGATCAGTAAGTGCCACAGGTTTCGGGTGTGGCGGTAGTGGTGGTGGTGGTGTTTCTGCTGCTGCTGCTGCTGCTGCTGCTGCTCGTCTGGCTGGAGACGACGACAACGAGGAGAAGGAGGAGGTAGGGAGGAGGGCGCAGAGTGCAAGAGCGCCAACACGCGAAGAGAGAGCGTGCGACAAGAGGAGAGGGGAAAGAGCGGGCGCACGCGTCGCGGCTTCGGCGCTGCGTTCCCTCCGCCCTCCTCCTCCTCCTCCTCCTCCCTTCGTTCCCTCTCTCTCTCTCTTCTCGTCCCTGCCTGCCGTGGTGTGCGATCGGGACGCGGCGCCGGCGCCCATTCTCCTCTCTCCTCGCGTCGTGCTACGTCGTTCCCTCTCTTCCTCTTCCCCTGCGTTCTCTCACTCCCTCCCTCTCTCTCTCTCCCTCACTGTTCCGCTGCCGCCGCTGTCGCCGCCGTTCTTCTCCCTTCCCCTGCGCTTCAATGTTGCATCCTTGCCTCTCTTTTCTGTCATTCCTTCCTCCACAACCATACCAGGCTGCGGTTTCCCTTCCGTTTTGCTCATTCCATGCTCATAATCTGCCGTCATAGCCGCTGCTCTTCGTGCCTGCCATCTGAATCGTCATCATTACTTCCGGGTGTATCGGTTACTTCGATATCTACAGCGTCAAGGTAGGTATGCGGTTTCAACTTCGTTCCATTATATCGATTCCCGTTTTATCAGTCGTTCGTCCATTATTATTATTATTATTGAAATGCGTTGCTATCCGCCGGTCGTAGAGCGCATAATTTGGTGAGGCGATCCTACGAAGGCGCACATTGCGAGAAGGAGTAGGACAATGTGGTGGCGTAGGACATGCTCTCTTTTCCTTCTTTTCCTCCGCTTCCGTGACCATTGCAAGGAGGGGGGTGGAGTGAGGAGGGAGAAAGAAGACGGGCCCTGAGGCAATGCGTCTTCCGTCTGCGTGCATCGTCTTTGTGCTCAATTTAGTGTTTTGTGTAATGCGTGCGCACAAGTTGGTCCCTCCCGCTCCGCAGATGGGCGGCGGCGGCGGTGGTGGCGGCTCTCTCTCTCTCCTTCCCTCCCGCCCTCTCCCGCTCTCGTTCGGCCGATCCCCCGTCCCGTCTCTCTCATTTGTGTGCGCTCGCTCTCGGTTCCAGCAGCAGCAGCCGTCGCCACCGCCGTCGCCGCGAGATGGACGGGCGGTTGTGTGTGTGTGTGTGGGGGGCGGCCGCCGCGACTGGTACGGCGACTGTGTGCGGGGAGGGAGAGGGAGAAGAGAGTGCAGAGAGGGAGACGGAGAGGCCGGCACCGCCCCGCACGACGGCCCCCTCCCTCCCCTCTGGCGGTCGTCCTCGTCGTCGTCGTCGTCGTCGTCGTGGTCGTGTCCCAGCGCAGCAGCAGCTCCCGTCCTGACGCCTGTCTCTCGCTCTCTCTCCGTCTCTGGTCTCCGTCGGTCCCCGCAGTCTCTCGTCCGCTCCCCTCCCCCCGCCCTTGCGCGGCTGTCCTCATCGGCCCCGCCCATTGCGCGCGTCTCTGCTCAGTGGTGCGCGCGCGCACGCACGCGACCGACCGACGCGGCCGTGCGCGTGCGCGTCTCTCTCTCGCTCCTTCCTTCCAAGCGACTGCTGCTGTGCGGTCAGTCCGCCGCCACTGACCGCCTACTGCTAGTGTGCTAGTGCTGCTGCTGATTCTGCTGCTATGATCGGAGCGGGCGTCTGCCCGCTTCCGCTTCTTCCTTTCCGATGAGGACGCCGCCGCCTGGCAACCCGTAGATCCGAACTTGTGTTGGTGTTCTCACACGAACACGCCCGCACTGCGTCCTCGCCGTCGTCGCCGCCGCCGCCGTCTCCGCCCGACGTCTCTCTCTCTCATTCTCTCGTTCGGTCCTTCCGCACGTGCTCTCCCTCGCTCCTCCGCCGCCTCCTCCTCTGACATACAGCCACTGTTCTGTTCTGAGTTCCGTCTGTCTGTCTGTTCGGCCGGCCGTGCCCCCATGTCCAGTGGTGGTGTGCGCGCGCGCTCGTAGCACAGCAGCAGCAGACGCAGCAGCGGTGGAGAGACAGAGAATGGAGGCGGTGGAGAAGACGGAAGCATGCACGGGTGAGGAGGACGACGACGATGATGATGATGATGATGATGAGAGGACGGGCGTGGACGGTGTGCGTATGCGCACGCGTGGACACGAGTGCGTGTGCTGTCGCTGACAATCACGCTCAGCACAGGCTCGGTCTAGGGTCGCTGGTCGAAGCGAACGCTCCCTCTCTTTCCCCCGCCTTGCTCGAGAGAGAGAGAGAAAACGATGCGCGCACCGTCAGACAGAGATGAACACAGCGCAGAACAGCGAGAAGACGAGAACCAACAGAGACAGCACGAGGTATCCGTGTGCGTGTGTGCATGTGCGTCTTCAGAATGCTCAGCTTGCCGTCGGCGTTCTGTGCAAGAAGGAAGTGAGCGAGGTAAGGTGGTCTGTGTGTGCGTGTGTCTCTGTGTGTGTGCGCGCGCGCTTGGTCTCCCTCTCTCTGGGTGGCCGCACGCGCGCGCGCGCGCTCGGTCGGTCGCCGGCTCGCGTCAAGGCCGTGCCGGGCTGACCCCGCTCGTGCTGTGCACCGCCACCACCGCCACCGCCGCCAGGTCAACAGCGAGGACGCGCTCAGCAGCAGCAGCAGCAGCATCGACCCCACGACCGATGAGGACGCCATCAGCAACCTGGCACACACGCACACAGAGAGAGAGAGAAAGCAAGACAGCACAACGAGGATGCCAAGAAGACACGCCAGCATGCGTGTTTACACACACACATACTGGTACGATGGCAGGACACGGATGGGGAAGGATCACATGCCACGGGCGGAAGACTGATGGTGGTGCGATGAGGTAGTCGGTTGTATAGCTGAGAATGGCACCGATTTGGAGGAGCTAAACAACCGTCTAGCTTGCCGCACCGACACCGCTATCCGAACTTGCATCTCGCTCGTTCTTCCATCTCTCAACGCACACGCACACACATCAATTCCACCGCATTCCGATTTCCAGTCTTCATGTTCGGACACGACGCTAGACGCGTCCATCTTCCTCCTATTCTGCTCATTCTCTATTTCTACTACTACTACTACTACTACCGCCACTACTGCTACACATCCTTCTCACTGCTCGTTCCGCCTCATCTGTCACTGCCGCTACTGATGACAGCCACGCTCTGTCCACTACTGAGAACGACGACCGACTTCTGTCGTTGCTATCCAACGCATCCCCGCTACCGGGAGTCGACGTTCGAGCCCCAGTCAATGGCGAACCCATACCGGAGATTCCCCGCTTTCGTGCGATCCCTCATCAACCAGTTTGCGCGTATCCTATCACTCGAATATGCACAATAATAATGATCCGTCTCCCAACGGCAGAAAGAAACGTGCACTGATCACGGCGGTGACGAGTCACTTGCGATATCTATGGAAAGCTGGCGGCTTGCGCAATTCCACTACATTGAGAACACGATTTCCAGTACATGGACAGCGCTTCTTATCATCTTGTCTTCATCGTTGGCACAGTCGAAAATCCAGAGACGCAGGTGTCTGAGTGATTGACAGGCGGCTGACTGTAAGCCGAGAGCGAAAAGCAGGTTCGAATCGAGGACGAGATCAGCGGTCTCGCCGATCTGATCCAGGCACCGATTCCAGACCTGTTATCAGAACGGGGTGTCGTTCTCATGAGGAGTAGAGACGCAGAGAAAGACCTTCTCACGAGACCGAAACCTGTTCTCGTAACGTCTCCGGAATCGATCGATCCCTGCAGCATGAGGCTCTGGGTCTCTATTTGGCGATGATCATCAAAATGATGACTCTCTTCGAGTTTCTCTCCGTTTGTGAGACAAGTCTGCACAGCTGGCGTCGCGAGTACGAGTCAGCTTTTGTGAAATTAACCCCAACCTCCAGATCGATGTGATATTCTCTCTCTCTGGCAGTTGCAGCGTCACTTCGACGAACTGTTGGAAAGTGATCGATTCACAAACCCGACACTTTTGGCTACTTCCACATCAAGAATTAGCCATTCATGGCACGACCAACAAATGGTATCGGATCTTGTCGACTTGTCCGAAACCGACCGCAGGTTCGTGGAGAGGCAATTGTGCCAGGGCGAGTATCCCGACTATGTGGCCGACCTCTTCTTCGTCTTCCCCGTGCTTGCAGCTTCTGTTTTGCTGGATGGCATCCGAAAACACCGCTATCTGCACGTGAGTCACGTCCGAAAACTCGGTTCAGATCGACAACATACTAGTAACGGGAATCGTTCGAGAGCTGCTCGATTGGCGACTGGAATCGTTCAACAATCAAATGGCAGTGTACTGCTCGCGGCGCACAATTCATGTTTCCAATTTCGCATAAAATCGTTCCTGCAGATACGGTGGCCGAGCTGATTGAAGGCAGAACTATGATGGCGCTCACAAAGACCATCCCCGAGATGGAGACGGCTTGGAGAGTTGACAAAGCAAGGTGAGCATTGTATGGCGAACGAAGGAAGCAGAGACGGAGTTCATCTTTGACAGACACTAGAACGACTCGCCAGTCTGGAGCTACGAACAAGTTCGTCGCGGAATACTGAAGTCGAACGCGCACAATGGTTGATCGCAAGAGGAACAAGCACATGCAGAGGCTCAGAGTCAGCAACGAATATGCGTCATCTTGAGCGACAGATTTTCACAACCACTACAACAACCGTACCAATCAGATATTTTATTGAGTTGATGTCTAGTCGACACCCGTCTGTGTCCCTACGGTGCGAGCCGACGGCAAATCGCCTTGAATGGTTATCCACAGCTGCTGCCGCCACCACCCAGGCTCGGCATCGACATCTGTAGTCACAAATCATTGCCACTTCTCTACTAATAAGCTTACTGAGGGCATAGAGAAGCCGCTGCTGCCACCACCACTGAATTGTGCAATATTCATTTAGGAAAACCATCAAACTGTGATTTAACTCACCATCCACCACCACAGCTGCTGCCGCCACCACCCAGGCTCGGCATCGACATCTATAGTCACAAATTATTGTCATCTCTCTACTCATAGGCTTACTGAAGGCATGGAGAAACCGCTGCTACCACCACCACTAAATTGTGCGATTTTCATTTAGGAAAATCATCAAACTGCGATTTA
>JACMII010000550.1:0-13892 GCA_014805405.1 Bunonema sp. RGD898
CCCCCCCCCCCCCCCCCCCCCCCCCCCCCCCCCCCCCCCCCCCCCCCCCCCCCCCCCCCCCCCCCCCCCCCCCCCAAGAGTGGAAGAGCGAAAGTCTAGCCGAGCGAGCGGCTCTCTGGCTCGACTGCACCGCCCTGCTGGACGATCTCGTGGCGCAGCTCACCAACATGGAGATCTCGCACGAACAGGTAGGCAAGGGCGCAGGGGGCCGCCGCCAGTTTGATGCAATACGATAATTGTCATTTGCCCCCATCAGTCGGTGATGGTGCTCGACGCGACGCACGCGCTGCTGGGCGCCCTTCCCGATACGATCTGCGAATCGCATCCACCCTTCGTCAATTCCCTCTGGTGCGTAATGCTATGCGAGCAGCACACAATGATGGATGGCGGCTTCAGGGAGCGACTTTGTCCGCTGCTCATCAAACTGCTCGGCATGCCCGGCGCCGCTACCGCCGCGTCCACCACCGCAGCGGGACAGACAAGCAGCGGCAGCAACAATGCGGCGGCCGCCAACAGCAGTGACGTGCCGGTCGGACAGGGTCAGCAGGCGTCCGCCGCCCTCGCGGTGTCCGCGTCGTCGCCGGCGCTTCGAGCCATCTACGAGTGAGAGCACCATCTCGTCTCGTTGAGCCGTATAGAGAGAAACGAACGACGCAGAGTGACCGAGGAGCTGGTTCGTCTGCTGGCGGGCGCGCGCGAAGTGGCCGCCGCCCTCGAGGCTCTTCTCCATCGCGCTCTGCTGGCGCCTCGTGTGGAGCAGCGCGCCGAGCCCTTGCGACTGGTCCGAAAACTGTGCGCAAGCAGCGCAGCCATGGCCGTGCACCTGAAGCTGGCCGTGCACTGGCGCTCGTTGTCCGTCTTCCGCATGACGTTGGAGTGCGCGGTGGGCGCGTCGCAGGCGCCCGATGGGCTCCTGGTTCTCGACTCGGTCAAGGCCGTCCAGTCACTGGTGCCTTGGTTGCTGGACGACAGCATGACGAAGTTGTATCACTGCAGTTGGACTCGCTTCTCGAGTTGACGAACGTCACCGAGACGGCCGAAGAGGGGATGGACGAAGGCACGATCGCCGGACTACGCCAGCTGTTCGCCTCTCTGGACGACGTGGACGGACAGGGATATCGGTTCCCGGCGGCGGCAGCGGTCCGAAAGGACGTCGACAACGACAACGACGAAGAGGACGTGGTGACGGACGAGGAGAATGTCGAGGTCAGTCAGTCAGTCAGTCGGCGGAGCCAGCCGCCGATCGTCGGTCTCACTTAATGCGACGACGAGTTCAGGAGATGGACGACGCTCTGCGCGAACTGTCCGCTCGATTCGGAGTGGATTGCTGCTCGGAGAATAGGCCGCTGAAGAGGAGGGGCAGGAGAGGTGGCGCGGCGCGGCGACAACTCGAGCGACAGATCAGCACGCCCACGCAGCTGAAAACCGAAACCATCGGCGGCTACCTGCGCTCGCTGGCCGAGCACATCGAGGCGTGGAATGCGGCGAAAGCGACGCTCTCCCTCGATCACGACATTGTCGCCTTTGCCGCGCAGTTCTACTCGGGTTGGATCCGTTTCCAATAGCGATAATAGTAGCCATCGTGCCAATTAGACTTCTCGGAGGCGCAGGAGCAGAAGTTCCACTCGGCCGCCGTCGTGCAGCAAGACTTTCTGAACACGGACGCGCTCTACCTCACGACCTATGCGGTTCTCTCGCTGCACATGCGGAAAGACGACAGCCGCGCCAATTGCTCCTATGTCTGGGTGAGACTGCGGCATCTCCATCATCTTAACTAGCAACGAACGAACGAACGGTCGGTCTCTCGTAGGACGACTTCCGGCGACTGGTACTGGACTCGGGCTGTGTGGTCTATGCGAACGAGGGCTGGCTCTATGCAATCTACCGAGCCGTTCGGGGCGACTACGATTCCAACGAGGAGGTGGTCGTGCTGCCCGAGATTCAGCCAAACTCGCCGCTGGCCTCGCTCATTCGAGGTATGCGCGAAACCGAGAGGCGACCAACGAGCGATACGATGCGATCAGATTTCGACGGATTCGACAACGAAGTGCTGTCGGACGTGAGACGACTCCGGCGAATCGGGAGTCGAGAGGCCGAGGACCCACCGAACTCTGACGGTACGTGCGAAGTGCCGCCACACTCTTTCGTCGTCGTCGTCATCGATCACACTAGAAACTGCAGAAGTGATGGCGGCGCGCTGGCTGTTGACGGCCGGCTGGCAGCACATCTGCGAGGTGCTGGCCCGCAGTCTGAGCAGCACCGCGGGCGGCGAGTTCGGTGGCCGAACGGCGGCCCGGAAGCGGGCACTGTTCGGCGAAGCGATCGACGTGGCGCTCGACGCGATGCAGACGCTGGCGAAGCTCGCCGTCCGAACGGGTCTCTCGGAGCGCTGCGCCTGGATCTTCGAGCAGCTCGTCGACTGGACCTGCGACGTCGACGCACTCAGACTGGCCCTCGATCGAGGCAACAACGACCAGAGTGCGCCGGAGGCGGCGGCGGCGGCGGCGACGGCGACGGCGATCGTTCGACGGGCCGATCTGCTGGCCGTTCAGCTGGTCCTCAACCATGCTCGAGTGGGACTGCACTCGGCCCACTGCTGGAAGCACATCGTTCGGTATGTGGTGTGCGGTGCATCATCGGCCGCCCGTCTCCCTTTCATCCACTCACTTCCCTCCGTCCAGATGCGTCGAGTACGTCTGGGAACTGGAGCAGTTCGTCAGCGGCGGATCGTCGGGGGCCTCTCGCTCCTCCTCGTCCGCCACCACCGCCACTGCCGTCGTCGTTCCGTCGCCGCCGTCGGCGGCGGACGATCTGTCCGCGGAGGTGCCCCTGGAACGAGTGTTCGCGGCCGAGCCGACGGCCACGGGACTCTCGAAGCACGCGCAGAACAATGCGCTCTGCGTGCTCACCGCCAAGGTGGACCGTTTCTGGGAGTGGGCGGCGCGCGAGTTGAACGGATCCGCGTTGCGAGCACTTCTCACCGCGGCCGTCTGCGCCAGTCAGTCGCGATTGCTGTGCGCCGAGCGACGCGTCACCCTCCTGTGCAGGTCGGTGGCAACTCGAGGTGGTCGAGTCTCTCCTCGCCAAGTTGCAGTGGAGCGAGAGTGCTGAGTCGAGTGTGTGGCGTCCTCTCGACGGCTGCCAGCGGACGACCGTTGGCGCATCTTCTGCTCGCATGGCCTGTCGTCGCTCGACATTTGGTCGAGGTCAGTCTGCTTGGTGTTCGCTTCTTTTCCCACGCTCCCTCTCCCCACTCGAAGGTGTGCTCGTGCGGAAGGATGGTCGAGTCGAGAGACGCGGCCACCTGGCTCGGCGACACGATCTCGGCGCTGCTGCAGAGCTCGGAACCCGTCGGACTGTCCTTCCATCACGCACTCATCGACCCAATTCGAGTGAGCTATGACGACGCGTGCGATCATTGTATACACACAGGCGACCCTGTACGCCGAGTCGTGTTCTGCGGAGACTCGTCAGCAGCTGATCGGCACGATCTCGTCGCTCCTGCGAATGCACGCCGACCGGCTTGGAAGCGGTACGCTCTTCTCCTCCTTGAACGGAAAAACGACGATAGGCTGGCGTCCGCTGTTCGGCGCTCTTCGGGCCGTCCGATCGGCCGGAGGCGAGAGAAGCGCCACCAGATGGGCGGCTCTGCACGCCTTCTCGGTCTATCTCCGCGTGCAGCGGACCGACGTCCTCGCCGCATCGCTCGTCGACGCGATCACGGCCATCGTGCTCTATTGCCAAGCCGACGACGTGGACGGACGAGAGGAGCATGACGAGGGGTTGACCGTGCAAGTGGACGACGGCGCAGATGGCGGCGAGTGGCAGTGCTCGCAGACGAGGGAGAGCGAACAGAGCGCGGCCGTTCGACTGCTGCCCCAACTGCTGGGCGTCGTTCTCCGACTGCTCACCGCGTCTAGCACGGCGCCGAACACGCAACTCTTGCATCGGTGGGATCTCGCACTTTGGAAAAGCGACTAGCGCTCTTCAGACAGTCGCTGCGCGAACGGCAACGGGCAGAGTGGAGACGAGTGGAGCTAGGCGCCGCAAATGGGGGGATCGAGTCCGCCGCCGCCGGAGATGACAAGCCCGGCGAGGATTGGCTGCCGACGCTCGGCTGTGCAACCGACGCAGCCGGAGTGACGAGGAGTGCACGGACGTACGACGAGCCTGAACGCATACTCGAGGTACGAGTCTGTCTAGTTTAGCATATCCAAACTGAGCCGTTCCGATGGGGGCGGTAAAGCCGCGCAAACTGCGGACCGGGATAGTATTTGGGAGACAACGGGTGTGCGAACACGACGAGAGTTGTGAACCCCCGCTATCTTGCGTCTCTCGCTCCCACACGACTTTTCGGCCAGTATGCTCGTGTGTCCAATTTGATAGTGCCCGATCACCTTGAATCGTTCTTGAACCTCCAAGTCCGCATCCGCCTCTCCAAGTATTCTACTTTCAACAAAGCAGCAGCGTCTGTCTGTCTGCGGACATAAAGCAGGCGTCTGCGTTTTACTCGAGTCCGCGAAATGTTGATTCAGTGCAAAAATTTGGACGAAGAAATCGAATGTCATCGTTTCACGTTACGCCGAAGGCGTGTGCCAACGTAGCTGGCACTTCGATAGATCTCCACCACTTTTGTGCAGTTGGCAATTTATAAATGGAAATGACCCGCCCCCTCCCGGGCGGCCTCGCGGCCGGGCGGGCGTGGCGCAGTCGGTTAGAGGGCCGTCTCCCACCTTTAGCGACTCGGCTCGCTAAAGATCAAGCCCGCCCACGGCCCACCTAGCCGGTCATACCCGACTTAATAGGTAGTGGCGCACAGCTTATTGGCACCAGCCACGTCCCGACCATTGGTTGGACCCAATGGTCAACACCCCCGGGACCCTCTCGGGTCTTATCAGGAGGCCCGCACCGGGGGTGCCCCCGAAGACGCTTCAGCTCGATAGGAACTGAAGCGCGGGGGTAGAGGTAGGTAGTAGAAAGTTCGGGTACAGGCGGGTACAGGCGGGTACAGACGGGTAGCACAAGACTCAGGTGACTCGACAACACGGCATGCATAATATCGATCTCCACAAGTACAAAACGCATAAAGTACAGGGTGTCCCAAAATGCGGGTAACTTTTTTGCGACGCTCACAGCTCGACGGAAAATGGGTCTTTCACGACAGTTCAAAAGTGCGTTCGGTAGCTCAGAGTCTCCTCTTTCGAATGGTGCCCTTGGATTTGGGAAATTCGTGTTTGGGTGCAAACTGCGGAACGAACGGGAAAGCTACCTACGGCCGTCGTGATCACTGCAACCAGACGAAGTATGAAAGTGAAACTTCTCTGGGCGATAGAGGAACTTATCCTCTACCAGATCTGAAAGTTTGAGCTTCTGACGTTTGCGGAACGTTGAGAACGAGGCTTTGAAAGTCAGTCAAAATCATTGTCTGCAGATTGCACAACCACAGATTTCGCCGAAAAATGCGCAAACTTTGCATGTTTTCTGATGGAATTGCAATTTCGTCGCATAAAAGTGACAGAAAATCGCATTTCGATCTCAACTGTGTTGCATAGGCGAAAACGAGACAAGCCGTGCATGGCCTTTCATTCAAATCTTGGAGTCAGGGAATGCGTTAAGGAATGCGTCGCGTGGACGTCAGTAAGCGGTTGCAAACGGTGAAACAGACTTCCTGGAGGTGAATCAAACAATTTTCACAACATGGACATGTCCATACGCCTCCTGGGGACAGTCGGTTACTGTAACCATTTCGACGAAGTTGAGATGCGTGAATAAACTCGTGCGTTTCCACCCGGAGCTTCCAATGCGCACATGGATGCAATCCTCCACTCATCCCCTAACAGGATCTGACGAATTTTCTGTGCGTTTTCAATGGAATCCATGGTCGCGTAATTTGCAGACGATGATTTGGCCAACTTGCAGGGCTCGGTTCTCAGCACTCCACAAATGTCAGAAGCTCAAACTTTCAGATCTGGTAGAGGATAAGTTCCTCTATCGCCCAGAGAAGTTTCACTTTCATACTTCGTCTGGTTGCAGTGATCACGACGGCCGTAGGTAGCTTTCCCGTTCGTTCCGCAGTTTGCACCCAAACACGAATTTCCCAAATCCAAGGGCACCATTCGAAAGAGGAGACTCTGAGCTACCGAACGCACTTTTGAACTGTCGTGAAAGACCCATTTTCCGTTGAGCTGTGAGCGTCGCAAAAAAGTTATCCGCATTTTGGGACACCCTGTATAATATTTTGGGGCACGGTGGCCCCAAAGGTTTTTCGAGTGCAAATCTGCCCACTGTGACACAGAGTCTTAAGTTTTTTCGGTGAATATGCATAGGAACATGAGAACCCAGTATAGCATCGTGATCGCCGTAACATTCTGCATCGAGTGGGTCACTTTGTGACGTGCTGCGTCAACCTTCAGAAATCTCGGTCACTATGAATTGGGGGTAGCCCAAGCGGTGGCTTAAGTTGACTCCGCCAGAGCACTTGAATCGTGTTTGGCGCATTGGCTTCTAGTGGGCTTTTTGCTTACATCGGCGAGACCATGGCTTGGTGATCAGAAAGACGCATTGTACCGTCCCCACAAGCCTCGATGACGTCGAAAACTCTATTTGTGCGCTAGGTCACACTCGATCGGTCCCATCGAAATGGCTCAGTTTTGGCATGCTAGTCTGATTTATTATCGGACCAACATGTATCGCTAACATCATCGATGGTGTGGAATGCAGTCTCCGCCGCCGGTGCCCTGGCGATCGGCGTCGTCGTCCGCTCGAACGCCGGCGCTCGCAGTGCGTCAGACCGGGGAGTTGCTCGCGCAGTTGGTCGAAGCGTCGGCGGGTGTCCTACGAACCTGCCCGGCCGACGTGCAACCGGCACTCGTGGACGTGATCGTCGCCATGCTCGACACGATCTCCGCGCATCTCGGCGTCGGATGGGCGCTCTGGGCGCAGAGCGAACTCGTCTGGCCCCAATTCAGGGCCTGGGTCAGACGGGCGAACGCCACCGAATCGGCGGCGGCGGCGACGACGGCGGCGCACGATCCGAACGAAGATCGAAAGCGACGACGACTCACTCAACTGCTCGCGTCCTTCTCGCAGACCGCCATGCGCTACGTGCTGCTGCTGCAGCAGCAAGCCGGCAGCGATGGTACGCAATGCACACGCCATTTCGTTGAGCTATGCGATCTAGTTGAGAGGAGAGATGAGCGGATTGGTGTTATTGCGATGACGACTTACCGCCGCCCGCCTTAGTGACCATTCCACCGCGTCCTTGCAGAGAACGACGAGCCCGAAAACGTGGCGCGGCGTCAGCACTTGCTGTCGTGCGTTCTGACCGTGCTCGTCGATGGGTGGGGCGGAGGTCCGCTGGCGAGATTCACGCCGGCCTGGCTCAAGCTCATCGTCTCGACCATGCACGAGGACGGACGACAGCCGGACGAGTCGCTCTGGGCCATCGTCGCACATGCGCTCTGGCACATCGTGTACGCTCTTTGCACCACCATGCTCATCTAGAGCCCGTGATCAACGACATTCATGCAGAGCGTCGGGCGTACGTCCGATCCGTGCGCTCTGCCAGCTGGCGGCGCTCGACGATGCGGACGGTGCGCAGCCGACCGTCGACAGAAATGCCGCTCTTCCGACGGCCGTCAAACTGCTTGCCTCGCAGGTATGTATGTGGGTCAATGAGACGTCTACACATGTGTATGCGAGTCTGTGAGGGGAGTTGCGTTTCCAGTCACTGACCGTGGAGGACATCGCGCCGACGACGCTGAACGGATTCGCGAACGGCGGTCCCGGCGAGCCAGAGATGACCATCGACGTGAAGCTGATTGGCCATCGCGACAGCACACGCGTCATGTAAGCATCTCTCGGCGGGGCTGGCTGCATACGATCACGAGAGGATTCAGCATTCGAGCGAGTCGCGTGGTGGCCGGAGCGTGGAGCAATCTGCAAGTGATTCGGTTGGTGGGCGAACTGCTCGGCGACACCGCTGACACTGCCGGCGGTGGCCGCTGCGACAGCACCCCCGAGACGACGATGCTCTTCGGAGGCTACGCGCCTGCGTCCATTCGGCCCATCCTGGTGGATATGCTTTCGGCGCTAGTCCACGTCCGTTCCGTTTACCCGATCCGGAGCTGAAGAGCCACGAACAGGTGTCGGACGAGTGGCAACGTCGAGCCGTTCCGTCCGGATGGGCTCGCATGCTGGGTCGTGTCGCGGGACTCGGGCCTTCCGGCTGCTCCGCGAACCTGCATCGTCAACTGATCGCCGCCTCGTTGCTGCGATGTCGTGTTCTGTTCGGACAGGCGGCTGCCACGGCACTGCAAGACGACGACGACGACGGAGCGAGCAACGCCTCTAGCGGAGCGCTCGTGGAAGCGCGAACGCATTGGCTGCACGCCATCGATCGACTGACGGTGGCCGAACGACGGGCCGCCGACAAGAAGCTGCTGCATGCCCTGAGAACCCAACACAGACCCGTGGTATGCCGTTGTCATTGACGAAATGCGACACTCACGCTGTGGTCACGTGTCTCTGTAGCGCTACGAATTCGTGCTCGTCGACTGTCCGACGCTCGACGACGAGGGCGACACGCATCTCTACGCACTCGCATCGTCGGACGAACTGGAGAGGACCAGGCGAGGTGAGTGGGCGGGCGAGAGCGCAAAGCCGGCCGGAAATGTGCATTACTTGCCCTGACAGAGTACCAACGCGCCAAAGCGACGGTCTGTCCGTCCGCAAAAGCGTCGCCTCGGCCAGCAGCAGCAGCCGCCGTCGAAGAGGGGCAGGAAGCGGAGGAGGGCGCAGTGCGAGAGGCAAGAGAGGAGGACGCCGCGGAGAAGGGGGGACGCGACACGAACCGACCGAACCCATTCGTGGCACCATCCTCGGCCATCAACGATCGCGACTCGGCCGCCGCCGCCGTCGCCGCTCGTCCCACGATCGTCGATCCCGTAATGCTTCGTGCGAGTTTGATTGATCATCGTCGTCGTCGTTGATGCAGGAGAACGCGTCGCTCGACGATCTGGAACGCGAGGTGCTGGCCTGGCGTGAGACCGCTCGTCAGCCGATCCGAATGCTACTGGCCTCCGAGGACCCGGTCTTCCGTCGTCTCGCCCCGGATCTTCTGCTCCTGGCGAGTGCCGCCGCCAATGCGCATGGGCGTAGTGGTAGTCAGTCGTCGGTGGCTCGTCAACTGGCGCTCGCCTCCCCCGACTTTGTGGTTCGTGACTCGCTAGCGCAGCTCTTTGATCGCGTCGCCACGCTCGCCTTCTTCAAGTGACTTCCGCTCGGGGTGCTCTTTTCCCTCTCCTGCCCGTCCTGTCTCCAGTGATGATGGTCTCTCGGCGGCACAGCAGTCTGGACATGACGACAACGTGATACAGCCCTCTCCCTTTCCCCCTCGTTCGCCTCACAATCAGACTGTCTCGCATTCATTGGTGTCTCACAAAAGAATCTTGGCCAATGGTTGTTGGTTCTCGAGATAAATGAGACACGTCTGTGGCTAGTCTCTTCTCTGTCTGCATAGTTCGCATTGAGTAGCGGTCGTAGTCTTCTGGCAATGTGCGCACACGCGTCTTTGACGACTGGCTGCTAACAATGGTGGTGGATGTGTGTACCAGCATGTATATGTGTGCAAGAGGATAGAGACGAGAACTAACTAGCGCTCGAGGCGGCCGTGAGCAGTGGGATTGCTGCAATAGTGATTGATATGTCGGGCCGCCGAGACGTGTGTCATCACGTAATGATGTGTGCGCCTCAAAGTAGTGTGATAACAATCGGAAAGGGGAATCGGGTGTGTGCGTGTGCGGGGTGGGGCAAATTCGATTTGCCTTGGTGCAGTGTGGTGGTGCGGATCTAAAGGCCCGAGAGAGAGGTGTGCTGCCGCCATCGCCATTTTTTTCTTTCGCGTTCCAGTCATAGTCACCGTCTCGTCATCGTCGTCGTCGTCGCTCATTTTTCGATCCGTCCGACCCGACCGCGGCGATCGGATCGGTCGGTCGGTCAGTCGATCGAGACGACAGACTGAGCGAACGACGCGGAGTCACGGTCTCTCGTTCGGCAGTTATTTCGCTGGCTGGCGGCAGACACACCGGAGATTGAGTACTGTCTTCTACGCCGTTCTCGGTAGAATGGGGGATGTTGGCATTGTTGGTGTCGGATGATATCGTCTGTGACGAGTCTCTGGTTTGCACGACGATGCGCAAACGGACCGTTGCAAGTGATCATGTGATTGTTGGGCCACCGCGTGCGCGCTACTGGGAGAAAGGGAACGAGTGCAAGTGCAATCAGTTGCCGTGTCCGGCGGTCTGTCTGTCATGGATGGGAGGGATGTGGAGAACTAGAGCATGGTGCACATGTTGCGCACTCGTTGACGGACGTTATGGGCACGACGCCGCGCGCTGGCCCGACCCTCGGCTTCGGCCTGACAGGAAGGGATGCGACGGTTGCGACAAACGAGCGAGGACAACGTACCGTCTCGTAGGAGGCCCAGTTGTCGGGCGACCGAGTGGTCGGTTGCACGCATGGCAGCGCGTCCTGCATCACTTTTGTAGTACCCTCTCCCCCCGCTCGTACTCACGTTTTCAATGTGCGGCAGCGTGTTGTAGTGTCGACTGCTGCTGCTGCCGCCTCCACCGCCTACCGCCTCATAGTTGTTGGTCTGTTGCGCACCGCCACGATGCGTGGTCGACGTTGCCGACGTCTGCAAAAGACGATTGGGTGGAAGCCAGCGAGCCGGCGAGTGAACTTACCACTTCCTGGTACTGCGTCTCGTCTCGGCTGTACACCAGGTAGTCGTGTCCGCTGCAACTCATCGATTATTACATGGCTAACGAGACGAACGGACTTGACACTGTCGTGCACGACGTGTGCATGACGTGCTCGTCGCGGCGAGGAGTCTTCGAAGAGCGAGTATCGTGTCGTTGAGAATGGAGAAAGAGGCTGCAATCAGATGGTGAATGGACGGACTGGCAATCAACCAGACCTCATCGGCTCGATGCGTGGGAGGAATGTACTCGGTTCGAATCGTCAGCGGCTCGTGCCAGTCCGACGACGGCCATCTGAAGCGTGATGTCATCGAGTAACTTACGAGGGTCCAACGCGTTTTCGCCACTCCCCCAATTCCGAAACAGTGCACCCTATCCCTCGGGCGACATTTACCCCCATTGTCCGCCTAGCTGACTGACCATTCCCCGTATGCCACCGTTTTCTCGAGAAACTAACCGGTCACGTCGATATCGGCGTTCATCCGAGCTGACGTTCGTACGAAGCTCCTCATGTCTATCCCAGGCTTCGAGTTCGCGAACTGCATCCGGTCGATCGATGCGGTAGTAGCGTTCATCGCTGGAAATCATGAGAGATCGAACAGACAAAAGAGGAGGACCGTACCGATACGTTGCGTACGATGGGCTGGCTGCATGATGAACAAGCGGAACGGCCAGTCTCGATGGGGAGAGATTGCCGGTTCGGTGATGCACGTTCGCTCGTTCTTCCAATTCGCGCCACCAAGCTCGTTGCTTGGCCGCGTCCTCTCGTGTCAGAATCTGGACAGGCGTCTTTTCGCTTCTGCACCGCTGTCGAGGTACCTTGTAGGTGCCAGACTCGTTGGCCGACCGACTGCGCGGCGACGGCAGCGGTGGCAGTTCGGGTTGCGGATTCAGCAGTTCGCCGGTTGGGCGTCGAACTCGCTTGACGTAGATGATCTGCGAGTGTGGCTTCCCTCCGATCTCACATCGCGATTCGCTCTCTCTCACCTCGGTATGCTCGGTCACCGTGCGCCACTCGGTGGTTCGTGTTCGGGACGCCGAGCTCGCCCGACGAATCTCTTCGAGTGCGAAGCTGCAATCGCGACGATAGGGGGATGGCACCACAACAGTAACGTACTCTCCGTCCGGTCCCTGCACGGCGACGTGACGCGGCGTCGTCGTCTCGCTCGTGATGGCTGCCTTCGGATGATGGTGCGCGGACGCGCTGGTGTGCGTCGCCACAGGGAATGTTGTGGTGGGCACGAATCGCGGCCGCACGGTCCTATGTGTAGAAGTGACGGTGGGAACGCGTGCGAAAACGAACTACCTGTACGGGGCTCGACCGCGAGTGGCGGGCTGTGCGACGCGCGGGGTGGTCTGCTGCGAATGCTGCGGCACCACGGGCGACGGCGGCCAGTCGTAGGGGCTTGAGGTCGCGTGGACGCGCACCTTGCTTCCGTTCACCAGCGGAATGAGATGCGCCTCCGGTGTGCGCGACTGGACGTCGATGCTGAGCACGGTCTCCTCGTGTCGGGCTTGCTCCACCGGCGGCGCTTGCGGCGACTGAAGCGGTGCTGGCGATCGACTGCGACGCACGTCGTCGTCGTGCTTCTTGAAGAGACCGATCCGAGTGACGCCCGACGGTGGGATCGACGGCGTGTAGGGCGCATCGCCGCTCGTCCTCGACACGTGCTCGAGCAGTGTGGACGGCGCAAGTTCCGGCGCTCGTCGAGTGGGACGCGACGAGTCCACCTCGTACGGAGCCGTGTCCAGAGCCTCGTAGTAGTCGTGTCGTTTGGTGACGTGCGGCCACGAGAACTTCGACACGACGTCGATGCGAGAGTGCTGTTGTCGCTCGTCGTCATCATCACCATCATGCCGCTGTGCTGGAACCGAGGCCGGCAAGGGAGACGGACTGCCCTCCACGTCGCGATCCAATGTCTCGATCACGTCGACCGTTGTCGTCGACATCACCGGCAGTGTGGTGTCGAGTGACGAGGAGAGACGCGGATGATCGCGGTCTCGTGGCGGCTGCACGGGCTCCTTGTGTCGGAGGGGCTCCTCAATGAAGGCGTCGCGTTCCTGTTTCGATCGGTACGGGGTCGGCTCGTACAAGTAGACGTGTCGACTGATCGGCGTCGTGGTCAGCTCGTCAGGGCTACGCAGAGGATCGTAATCTCCCACATAGGCCTCCGACGTTGGCCATTCACCGGTCGTGCGTTTCGAGTGGGGCAGAAGACCGGCCAGGCGAGACTTGAGTCCCGTGCCGATGGTGTGCGTTTTCTCCTCCACGGACTTTGCTGCTGCCGGCTTATACGCTGCGTAGTCGTAGACGTCAGCGTGTTCGCGAATCGTCGCGTGGTCGAGTTCCGCCGGATGCATCTTTTCGTAGCTGCCGTCGTACGGGTCCGATCGAGGGTATCCTGGCAGTGTGCTTCGCGTCTGGCCATGCGCGGATCGTTCTTCCTTTGTCTTCTCGGTGGCCGGTTTTGAGGCGCTCGAATCCTTCTGCTCCGAGTGAATTCTCAGTGGATCGTAGGCCATCTCCTCTCCGCGCTCGATATCTGTTGGTTCATCTGCCGCAATCGGTTGAGTGCCACTCGCACTCTCGATCACAATTTGTGACCGGAAGCCAATCGGCGTCGGTTCGAATTTCTGGATCGAAGGCTCTTGCAGGTCTGTCGAAACGATTTCAGGATGTGGAGAAGTTGATGAGTAGTCGCTGGCGAACAATCCCGATGCTGGAATCGGCACAGCAGTTGACGGTTGTTTCGAATACGGCGGGATGGTTTTCACGTCAACGTGAAGCGAAATGTCATCGCGCGGAAGCTCGCCGGCGGGTTGCTCGTTGAAGTATGCGCCAATGTAAGGCTTCTTCGACAGGTAGTCGTAGAACAATGGTTCTTCCGGTTTTGACAACAGGCCTGTCAGACGCTCCTTCAGTCCCAGCGATCGCGATTTTCGGCTCTCATCCTTTCGACCAAATTCCCCACTTTCCTTTGGCTCTTCGACGATCGGCGCCACATCGTACGACGAAACGGTCGGTCGGACGTGGAGTGGTGTGCCGTCGAGTTCTGCGGTCGGCGATTGGACTCCGATGGCCGGATCCAAAGCGGCGCTCGTCGGGAAGTCCTGCAGGTAGGCCGGTCGATC
>JACMII010000552.1:0-13868 GCA_014805405.1 Bunonema sp. RGD898
ACCGCTCTTAACCCAATTTTTGCGATTTCGGGGGTTTTCAGAGCCGCTGAGTTACATGGTATCGGTAGATTTTACCGGCGTCGGCTCTTTCACTTGAAAATCGAGAGGTCAAAACTTGTTCTGCAGTTTGCACCGGCAAATACGCATTTGCATAGGCTGCCAGATAGTGCATTGGAAAGCTCTCGTTCAGTACTTCACCCTACTTCAAACCGCATGTCAATAGCTCTCCGCATTGGCGAGATCCAGGGCTCAGAATATGCCCATCGCTTCCGAGCATGGAGGCATCTAGGAGAGCCAAAACCTCACAGGGAGAATCCCCCGGTCGAGAACATGTTTCCCTCAAAATTTCAGATTTTTCCGGCAACTAAATCGATCCTAAACCGTCAGAGCGCCGAAAAATGCAAATGGGGGGTAGTCGATTACCCCAGGTAACGTAATCGGTACAGCCCCAAAACATTACCAGAAATAGTTCACGGCGAGTACATATGCCCCTGAAAATTTCAGCTCATTTGATCAACGCACCGAAAAGTTATGAGGGGTGTCTCAAAAATTATTGTACAACCTAATATCTTGGCGAGCTCGATCTTGGCGATCTCGACTATGTTGGGGTCGATCTTGACGAGCTCGATCTTGGCGAAATCTATTTTGGCGAGCTCGATCTCAGCGATCTTGATCATGTTGGGGTCGATCTTGGCGAGATCTATCTTGGCGATCTCAATCTTGGCGATCTCGACCATGTCGGGGTCGATCTTGGCAAGCTCCATCTCGGTGCACCCGATCTTGGCGAGCTTAGCCTTGGCGCGCTTGATATTGGCGAGTTCAGTCATGGCGAGACTGATCCTGCTGAACTCGATCATGGCGAACTCGAGCATGCAGGCAAAGTCATCGGGTCGGTCCACGTAGGCCTTGAACTGCGGGTTGTTGCACAACGTGACGCCCGCGTTAATCGCGTCGGGCTTTGACACCACCATGACGCGGTTCAGTCGATTGTACTCGTTGGGACTCATGTTCGCAAAAAGGCGCTTGCCCGCGAGCTCCGCCGAGTTGATGTCCACCGACTTCATGTAGTAGTTGATCAGATTATCCACCTGAAAAACAGGGTCCTTTGCATACATACGTTTGCGCGCAAATTGCGATACTTTCCTTCTCCCGTTTTCAGAGCGTTGGCTACCGGAGTGAAACTTTGAAATGACAACGTACGCGCCGACTGTTGAACTCGTAGTGCAGTCGCTCATAGAGTCCTCCCGCGAAGGTTTGCACGCTCTTGGCGTACTCCTTGACGTTGTAGTCTGCCAGCTTCGCGTAGTCGTTCGCGGTCGCGAAGAAGAGCTTCCGCCGGTAGTGCGCGCACGCCTCCATGTTCTCCATCAGCTCGTCTACCTGGAACTCTCGAAACGATAATCGACACAAAAGGTGCGTTGAGCTTCACCTCGGCGCCCTCGCGCGCGTCAACCGGCACGTTTGCCCACGTAGAGAAGATCTTTTCAGCGGAGACCCGGAGCTTCGCTAGTTTGAGATCCTTCTCGTACGTCGCCAGCTTGCTCTTGTGCTCTTCGGTGTTCATCTCTTGCCCTATACTCTCGAGGCCTTCCACCGTCTCAGCGTAGTTCTCCACCGCCTCCGCGTAGTTCTTCACTGCCTCCGCGTAGTTCTTCACCGCCTTCTCGTAGCCCATCAGTTTTCTAGGCGACCGCTCGTTGTAGCAGCCGCGGATCACCTTCTCGACGGCCTTCCATCTTCCTCCGCCTGCAAAACTGGCGTATCGTAAGTTTGCGCGCTTCCAGCAACCTCCCGTAGAGAGGGCCTCAAACATGGCGGCCTTTTGCGTGTTCCTCCCAATCATGTTGTACGACTCAGGCGCCATGTAAATGGCCCGATCGAACCCAATAGTATCGGGGCGGAACTCGAGTCTGTAATTTGCGTGATTTTTTCGGGAAACATGTGTCTCGAACCGAGTTTGTTTCACATACGCAAATGCGAGGAACTCGTCGATATTGTCGATCTTCTTGAGATGGCGCAGCATGTAGGCGCGCTTGTTCAGCGTCTCGTGCTTGCTGTACTTCTCCCCCGTCTCTGTGTTCTTTTCCACCTCATTCTTCAGCTTTTCCCATTGCTCCTTGGCCTCTGCCGACTACGAAAATGTTATTTTGTAATGTGGATCTGAAGGCGTCTACCTCGAGTTTGCCCTCTATCTCCGCCATGACCTTCATCTGCCCGGACTCGAGCATCTGCTCGACGGTTTCCTTCGAAACGAGTACGTTGATAAAGGCGAACAGCGACATCGCGGTGGCGCACAGGTCGTTGAAGCACCTCTTCTTGTAGAGCCGGTAGACGGCAGCGAGCGCCGAGACGCTCGCCGATGCCAGTGTTGCGTACCGTAATGAGCAGAGGATCTTCTTGTGGTAACCACCGTACACTATTTAATTGTATTTCAAACGTTTCATAGCGAAAATTGCGGCCCACTTTTGGTGACCTCCTCGTAGCTCTTCAGCTCCTTCGCATACCTCTGCATATTTCGGTTCGCCTTCTGGGTGGCTGTCGAGAGGGCCATCGTGGCGAGCAGAGCCACCTAGTTGGACCACGGTACTCATATTACAGTGCACTGTACTTTGGAGATGATGTTCCCCGACTCGTCATATTGATGGCACTGGCTGAGGTCGACGAGCGTCTTGAATAGGGTCGAGACGGTGCTCGCCATGCCCACGTAGAAGGAGCCTGCCCGGACGACGACCGCTGTTGAACTCCGAAATGTAACCATGATGCGGGCGTCCAGCGAGCTGGCCGACGACTCACAGTAGAGGAGCGATATCTCTCGAAAAGTTCAGTCAAAAAGCAAGTTTAAACGATACGGTAGGCATGCCTCCGAGCACGACAGTGACTTCTTTGCAAAACTGATCTATGATTTTATGTGAAAAGTTTCTTTTATTGGAGCGTAAGCAATGCAACTTATTGATTGGGAGGTCTGATTTTATTTCCACCAGAAGTGCGAGGGGGGAACCCCAGGGGGGAACTCACCGTCCGGATAGTCGGACTCGCGGTCAGGATGTCGGCGGAACTCTACCACTTTGCTGATTATTCGCTCCCGAACGTACTCCAACTCCCTTTCCCCCACTTCCGCATCCAAAACATCGAGCCGTTCCCGAATTTTGAGAAAGACGTTCTTCTCTAGAAAGTCCAAGCCCGAGAGATATTGGCGGACGTCGTCGAAGCAGTCCGCGTACAGGATATCAAGTGAGCAGGGCACTAATTGGAAGAGATTATCAAGTGCCTGCGGGATCTGCGATATTTCTTTGCTATTCGGAGGGAAGAGATTGGCGTGCGTGACGTCCTTCCGCAAACAGTCATAGGAGGCCTCGAGGAAGTCGAAAAATAGTGAGGAGTGCTGCTCGTCCGCGGTCTCTTCGATGGGGCATGCCAGACGCGCAAGCGCCCTCAGAAACTCGTCCTAAATTTCACGGTGCATTCATGAAAAATGCACTGCAACACCTTGGCTTCGCTCACGGGGAGGTCGGCTGTGGAGCTTGGACTTGGTCCTAGGTCCCCGACGCACGCCGTCACTTCGGCCACGGTGGCCTCATTGTCGCGGACACTTTCTGTTTGAATTCTGTAATTTTTAAACCCATCTCACATTACCGTTCGGATGCGTCGACGACGTGCCGACCTCACTTTCGACGTTTGAGTCAGTGCCGCCGGTCTCTGCGTGCGGTCCGACCTCTATTTCTTTTGCCGATTCGGGTAGTTGTTCCACCTGAACGATTGCATTTGCTCCGATGCATCAGGAGAGAGAACCGCAGACAACGTGGCTAGACAAGAGCTAAAGAGCACGGCTGAAAAGAACACAAGAGACTTCGTCGTTATCCGATGGCCTCTCGGGTACTATGTACGCAGATTTTCGACGCCTCAAAACATGTCCTCGCTCCATGCCTATGGAGTAGCTCATTAGTTCATTGGAAAGATCTCGTCAAGTACCCTATACCCCCAAAGTTTCATCGAAAATGGTTCACAATCAAGAAAGTTAGAGATGGGGTCAGAAATTCGTTTCCAACTCAATACCAGTCAAATAAACAAAATTCTATTACGTTTCACATTGAGATTGTTGAAAATGAATCTCCCAGTCGGAATGAATGTTTGCCCCGTACAGAAGTGAAGAAACTGCGTGTGGTCAGATCAGTGAAACCGGTACCTTCAGCATTGGGAGTAATTTTTGAACCCCGTGGCTGTTGAGTTTGTCCAATTTTATTTCAGTTTCTAATGGATTCGACTACAGAGAATTCAAATCTGATGACCGTTTCCTTGACCATGCAAAAATCGACCCATGTATATGAGATAAAAATTGACCAAAAGATAATCTCGACTTTAAATTTAATTTTCAGACTTCTCCATTGTACATGTTAGAGAGCTTCATCAATAGTACCTACAACCTCACGTCTCATGCAAATTAACCAACGCATCACAAAGCTATAGCTGTAATACCTGGGCAGCGCTCTACACCGATCTGCAGATTGCACTGTATTCACCAAAAACCAATCCGATATTCGAAATCAGCGGGTTCGATTACCCCTTCCTCACCATTTCGTGTCATTTGCAGCTCATTTCAACTTGTTTTGTTGCTAACCCTACCTCCAGGTCTGTTGCTAATCCTACCGCCAAGTCAGCCCAGGATCCCTGAGTATCGATTTTGCCAACCAGCTGCTCCGGTAGTAACAGTCGCAGTTTGGCGGACAGTTGCGGCCACCATTCCGACTTTCTCGCCTCGCTGAGTTTCTCCGCACATCTACTGATCTCTTTCGAGTACTTCTCCTGAAGGATTGATGTCGGAAATTAATCCACTTATCTGCTACATACCTGAAGATAGTCGAGGCGACATTGTTCGGCCAGGTAAAGTTTGTGGCACAGCGTGAATGATTCTGAGAAAGCGATCTTATCGTAAAGATCGACATAGAGTTGGTATTTGCTTGCAAGACACAGCATCGCTGATTGTTGGTGCACTGAAAGCTCATTTTCATTGTTTTTTTCGTGGCATACCTGAGAAAGCCTCCCAGGATCTTTTCTTCAATGCCCAGTTCATGTAGTACACAAAGCCGTCAGCACTGTCGTCCTCCAGTTCCAGTGAATCACAGTCGTTGTGAAGTTTTTCGCGAAGAGTAGGGTACGTTGCGAAGATCAACTGTCGGTTACATTCTTGCTAGAACATCAGAAGCTCACCTCTTTAGAGCAGTAGAGCACCCGTTTCTCTTCACCTCGGCCGACAATCAGACGCAGCGATGCAACTCCTCCACAATGTTCGTGAGCAGGTGATTCGAATGTTAGCAGATCTGGCCATTGAATCTCCGGTACAACGATGCTGCAGAATCCTTCCCTTCCGTTCGCCTTCCTCTGATCATCATGGTAGTGCTCTGTCAGCTCCAGGCGCAGAGTCTCGGAAAGCTTTTTCCAATCGTCATCATTTCGTAATTCGTCTAGGCACTGTCGTGTGCAAACTTCGCGGAACATGAGAGCCTAAAGCAAATTAGATAAACCGCTTTAATGAGATATATTGCCTTTGTATGCGGCAGCAAAACGCCATCAGTCCATGAAATCCATCTAATAAAAAATGATAAGCGCGAAACACTGTATGCTTCTTCAGGCGCGAAATGATTATCGGCGAAGCGAATCACATCTTCCATCTGATATTTTGATGCAAGACGAAGGGCATAATAGGGGTTGACATCGTCCTTAGTGTTGCATTGCTTTGCGGTCGAGAAATGCGCATACGATGCTGTGGAAGGTGAGCGAAAGAAGTTCGTCAAATTCTCCCAGACCATCATCTGGCAGCTCGATCACTGCACCCGATTCGGACTCCCTAGATCCGTCTCCCTCGGCGAGCATTTGCTTAAAGACGGGCGAGTGGAGTATCAAGAGCTGCAATGTGCACTGTACAATAAAATCAGTGGATTTCACCTCTCGCGAAAAATACTTGACTCGTCGCTGACTTCCGCGACCCACTCCAAGAGCAATTGGTGCTGCACACCACTCTGAGTTGGGATTTTTGAACTCAGGACTGTCTCCCATCGATCTCCATGTGCTGCTTCGAGACGTGGAGGCAACTAGAAGAACTCTCACTCCCGCGCTCCTTATAACGCTTTCCGCGAGAGACTCGAAGAGCTTTGGAATTAGCAGATAAAAGTCTGAACCAGGAGTTGAGAGTCGGGTGAAAGGGGTAATTGGACCCGCTGATTCCAAATATCTGAACCGCGCTTTGCATAAATTTGCAGATTGGACGGTTTTCATAAAAAAATAAGATATTTGAAATCAACGGATCCAATTACTCCTTTTGCCCGACCATCAGCGCCTGACTCAGACGTGTCTGCTAATGCCAAAGCTCTTCGAGTCTCGCGGAAAACGTTCTAAACAAGACGATAATGCAGGGACGATCGTAGTTCGGTGGATAGTTGCGGCCACCATTCCGACCTCCTCGCCTCGCTGAGTTTCTCCGCACTTCTACTGATCTCTTTCAAGCACTTCTTCTGAAGGATTGATGTCGGAAAATTAATCCACTTGTCTGCTACATACCTGCAGATTGCGATAGTGACATTGTTCGGCCAGATAAAGCTTGTGACAGAGCGTGAATGACTCCGACCAATGTATCTTGTCGCGAACATTTAACTGAGCTCGGTATTTGCTTGCAAGACACAGAATCGCAGATTGTTGGTGCACTGAAAGCCCATTTCCATTGTTTTTTTCCGTGGCATACCTGAGAAAGCCTCCCAGGGTCTTTTTCTCAATTTCCAGTTCATGTAGTGTACAAAGTCGTCAGCACTGTCATCTTCCAGTTCCAGTGAATCACCGTCGTTGTGAAGTCTTTCTCGAAGAGCGGAGAAATTGTCGAAGATTAGCTGTCGATTGCATCCATACTTGAACCATCAGAAACTCACCTCCTTCGAGCAGTGGAGCACCCGTTTCTCCTCTCCTCGACCGACAATCAGACGCAGTGATGCAACTCCTCCACAATGTTCGTGAGCAGGTGATTCGAATGTTAGCAGATCTGGCCATTGAATCTCCGGTACAACGATGCTGCAGAATCCTTCCCTTCCGTTCGCCTTCCTCTGATCGTCGTGGTAGTGTTCCGTCAGCTCCAGGTGCAGAGTCGCGGAAATCTTCTCCCAAGCGTCGTGCTTCTTTAATTCGTCTAGGCACTGTCGTGTGCAGACTTCGCGGAATACGGCAGCCTAAAGCGGATTAGATGAACCGTGTTAATAATGAAATAAGTTGCCTTCGTTCGTGGCAGTGAGACGTCATCTATCAATCGAGTCAAGAATGATAAGCCCGAAACATCGTTTGTTTTTACAGGCGTAAGATAATCGAAGAAGCGGATCACATCTTCCATCAGATATTTTGATGCAAGACGAAGAGTATTACGACAACCAAAGTCCTTAGTGTTGCATTGCATTGCGGTCAAGAAATGTGCATACGAAGTTGTGGCGCATGTCCTGAAGAAGTTCATTAAATTCTTTTGGATCATCATCTGGCAGTTCGATCACTGCATCGGGTTCGGACTCGCGGAATCCGTTTCCCTCGGCGAACATTCGCTCAAAGACGGGCGAGTGGAGTATCAAGAGCTGCAATGTGCATTCGCATTGATAAAGTCATTGAATTTCACTTCTCGTGATAAATACAGAAGTCGTTGATTGCTGCCGCGACCCACTCCAAGAGTAATTGGTGACAGACACCAGTCCGGTTTTCGATTCTCAAAACGAGGAAGTTTTACTGTCATCGATCGAGATGTGCTATTTGGAGATGTGATGGCAAGTGAAGGAGGCTCCTCTCGGAATTCTTCGTCCTGAGCAATTGCATTTCTAAAAACTTAACTTTTGATCTAGCCAACCGTCTTCTCCTCCAAGCCCTCGTCCTGCGTCTGCAGCAGGTGCTCAATCGACTCGTCCTAAATTCCGCGGTGCATTCATGAAAAATACACTGCAGCACCTTGGTTCCGCTCACGGGGAGGTCGGCTGTGGAGCCTGAGCTTGGTCCTAGGACCCCAATACTCGCCGTCACTTCGACCACGGTGGCCTTATTGTCGCGAACGTTTTCTGTTTGAATTCTGTAATTTAAAATTAATTTCGTATTACCGTTCGGATGCGTTGATGACGTGCTGGCTTCACTTTTGACGTTCGAGTCAGTACCGTCGTTGGTCTCTGCGTGCGGCTCGACCCTTATTTCTTTTTCCGACTCGGACAGTTGTTCCGGCTAAACAATTATATTTCTAAAAATTTTAATTTCAATCTAGTCAACCGCTTCTGGGGTCGGCTCATCAGAGCTCATCGTTTTGAAGACTTGATAGCGGAGTACACCACACCTGCAAAACTGCACTATGCCAGTGGGCAACCGGAGAAGGAGGGTTTCTGGAGAGCCGGGTCGTTTAGCGGCGGATGAGACCAAGCGGCGACGCGTACTCTTAGTCTTGACAACGAACTGACACAATTTGGACGAGGAGTTAGCAAAAATTCACACATCTTTTCCTATCCTTTCACTCGGGAGCCAGAGAACGAGGGCGCGTGGGACGAAAGAGAGCAAGCACCGTAGGCTCAAGTCCGCTGTAGGGCCGTTAATATTGTGAGAGCAAGGTGAAGACCGGGCCAGTCATGTGCTGTCTGTACCGTATCCAGGATTGGCGTTTTCCTCTACAAGGATAGCGACGCTATCCTAGCCCGTTTTTTCGGCACTAGATAAGAGGCTGCACACAGTCACACGTGAAGTAGCAAAGAGGAATTTCTTCATAATCGTGCTTATGCACATACATGTGTGGAGCTGTTTAGTGACAGAAATGACGAAATTATGGGACTTCGAATGGTTTCGTCAATCAGCGACCGGTTGGGAGAGAGCTTGACTGTCATCGCTGCAACACGGTTGTGAAATTCACAGAGTGTGCATGTTGTCGGCGGAACTTTGCCTATTTGAAAGGTTGTTTCCGCCGCAAGAAGTAGCGACGTAGGATGAAAATAAGTGGAAAGAAACAAATTGACATAATAGGTCACCTCGCAAACATGAGAAAACTCTAATAAGGCCGAAAAAGAATGTATGTGGGTATTGCCGTACTTGAGTTATAATGATCCTTGTGGATCAGATGTTTCAAGAGTGAACGGGGTTAACTGGCGCCACTGAGACGGCGAATACAAAACTCGCGCACGTAACATGGCCGATTTTCGACAAAAACTCGTCGTCGAAGGCCTGTCTGACGACCTTAAACGAGCGCGCGTTTCAAAATGAGCCTAGCCTGAAGAGGAGACCGATAGTGGCACGCGACTCCGTAATCGTCGCGCCCGCCATTGCTCGACGAAGGGGATGGTTAAACACGTCGCCCGCACTCCTGCGAGTACGAAGGGTACTGGAGACGAGGACACCGAGTGGAAGAGTGACTGGGCACCGTCTTGAGGGAGAAGCAGCAGATAGCAGGTGTTTTTTGCAAGCTGTCGGTTCCATAAGCTGATAACGAGCAGGCTGGCTGTGGATGAGGGGAGCAGGAAAGTGATTTATGATTAAGAATTCCGAATTGCAAGTCATCGATGCATGAATGCGAATGAAAACACTGACTGAGCGCTATTGACATGCGGTTTGAAACGTGTTGAAGCACCTCGGGAGTGCCAATCAGCGCACTACCTAGTGGTAAATATATTTTCGCCGATGTAATCTGCAGTCCAAAAGCAAACTCTCGAGTTTCAAGCATTGGAATCGGCGCCGTACAAAACCACTAGGACCTGGCAATTCAGCGGGTTCGAAAATCTACGAAATCGTAAAACTTGAGACGATACGATGGGAACAGGGCGCTAAATAGGGCCCAACTCTACCATTCTGCATTTTACAGGCTTCTACAATATAGTCTTAGGCAGAAATACTATCTTTCCGACGAAAGACTCGAGATCACCAGAGTTGAAAGGCGGACACGAGCGTTATGAATTTCTCACCGTTGGGCGGCCAAACAGTAAACATGACGGTATATTCCCTTTCTGTGACCGTATTCCTTTATATGAACATGTACTCTTGTCGGAATGATAAACAGACGACGAGAGATTGACAAAATAGCGCTAGAGAACGAAGTAGAATGAAACGTTGCCCGCACTCTTGCGAATACGACCGGTACTGGAAACGAGGACACCGGATACAAGAGTGACTAGGCACCGTCCTGGGGGAGGAGCAGCCGATAGCAGATGTTTTCTGCAAGCTGTCAGTTCCGTGAACTGACAACGAGCGGGCTCGCTGTGGATGAGGGGAGCAGAAAAGTGGCGTATCATCGGAAATTTCGAATTGCAAGCTGTCGATGCATGAATGCGATGGAAACACTGACTGACCTTGAGAATCGATCTAACACATCAAGGAGCACCTATGAGCTTTTGGTACAATATTTTCGGTATTTTTACAAATTGACGAGGATCACCAGATCCGAATGTGTTGCATCTCACTCTCTATGGAAATGCAATCAACTTGGTAGATATGGTGTCTATGAATCATGTATGCGCCGAACTACGTGAATAGCCGCAGATAGTCGAGCACACTCTCGCTCAGATTGTGCATAACGCTGACAATGCGTTGACGAGAGAAACGATGAGAACGCAGACAACGCGGCATCCTCCTCTCGCCTCAATTCTGCGTCGAACGAGCCTTGCGTGTCAATCTGTACTTCATTCAATTCTGAATAAGCACTAGCAAGACGCTAACCCCTCGCCCTGTTTCATCCCTAACAAGGAAGGGTCGCGACTAGATAAGAACACCGAGTGTGTTTTGCTCAAGTCCGGTTCGGAAAGAGAGTCCAACCAGAGGCTGAAGTTGGGTCACATAAAATGATGACAATTCGAATTCGAAAACCTGCTGCATCCAATTCGGATCGTTGAGTGATTTTCCCCCTTCAACCAATGAAGCGCCATCAGGAACATGTTGAGTAGTGTGGATTTCCCGCACGCATGACACCCGCTACCGAGATCACTGAAAACTATGGAAATCATAACTGTTCATAAATGCACGCAACGAATCCCAGTGAAGTGAAAGTTTACCTGCATGGCATTCCAATATCATCTGTTTTAGCACCTTCATGCTTGCGCGCGTGTAAACCGACTGCAGAAACAATCACATCACCGCTATCCTTGTCATGCGTGCATTTGCGACAGAATTTCATTTCCAGAACGATCGAGTGAATGGTAATTATAAATTAGCACAAAATCTAGCATATCCAAACTGAGCCGCTTCGATGGGATCGGTCGAGTTTATAGCCTAGTGTACAAATCGATCGTTTTCGACATCGTCGAGGCCTGTGGGGACAGTGTAATGCGTTTTCCTGATCACCAAGTCATGTTTTCGCAGTTGCATGTGGAAAATCCACTAGAAGGATATACGCCAAACAAGATTCAAGTGTCCGGGTGAAATCAACTTGAGCCACCTCTTGGGCTACCCTGGCGACGCTCCACTGAAGCTCGCTTAGAGGCAACTTTGGCTTCGAGTTCGTGTGAAATCTTGAGACATCTTCCGGCATGAGACCAAATAAAACGGAGTTTTCTCCTCCTCGTAGGGTTTTCCTGTATTCCAGTGGATGCATGGTGGGTAGCAGTGCCGCGCTTTTAGTACTGAATGAAATGCGAAACTTATGGAGTGAAACCTTGAGGATGATTGATGAGAACGTAATCGAGACGGCAATGATCGACGTGGAGACGGCTGCGGGTATGGGGCAACAACAACGCAGTGAAGACGACGGCGACCAACAACAATTCAGGATGAAGGTCTCGGCGGATAGAGCAGATTCCCGTGATCAAGAGACTCAACTACCCCTGGTTCAATGGCAACATTGTCGTGGCAGCAGTCCCCAACCCGAGAGCAGGGTATCGATTTTATCACAGAGTGTTGTGAATCGGAGGCTCCTATCGATTGTGCATGGTGTTTCCCATTGTTGTGATAGTTTCTTAGTGTGTTCCTACGCCGCAGTCAAAAGTCTCTAGTAAAGTGCTTCATCGCCTACAGTTGCTACTTCTGTGTACTTGTCCGCGTGCCCGTTCGTCTTTCGTTTCTGAAATGCTCGGCTCTCGTTTCCGTAACCAAAGGAAAAAACGCTAGGGATCGTGCGTGAGGCAACCTGAGTGCCTTTGACTCGTTCCTGAAATGCTCGTGGCATATCTCCCCCGCAGGGCAAACGGCGACGACGAATTCTCTCCAATCGAGACGGTTTTCCTCCCTTTCAGGTTTCGCGACGTAGAAGCAGAGGAAACAGCAGCAAGAGAGGCAGAAATGGCAGTGATCCTCTGGATCTCTTCACTGAAAGAGACTACTCGTCATCATTCATCATCATCATCAGCAGCAGCAGCAGCAGCGGCAGTCCTTTCCACCACTCTTTTCAGCAGAGACTTGCTCCTTTTCGAAAGGGGCAACTGGCAAGTCACCTGTCCGCCCCCTGCGAGCACAGTGCTTTTCTTCGACTGGCATTTCGCCTCCCACTTTTCGCCATTTATTGCTTCAAGACGTTTTGCATCTCTGCGTGTTGAAAAATGATCATCGAAACGAACTCTTTCGCATGCCGTACAGAACGTCTCGATGCCTGAATAACAGATTGCAACACCTACACGAAAACCGCATGTCAGGTCAATCGATTACACTGAGCGCCACACAGAGATGGATTCAATTCGAACGCATATCACCTTCTCTATTCCACTATTTCCGATCGATAAAGTGACGGAAAAGGAATTTCTGACACAGGGGGTGTTTACATTTTTGGACCACCCTGCAGTCAATTGCGTTAGGCATGGATAGAGGTCATTCAATATGTGTCCCAGCGCCCCTCTCTCACTTTTAGAGGTCCCTCATTCATAATTGCTAGGCGTGTGTTTGCCATCATCATCATCATTATCAGAAGACTGCATTTCATTTCACCAGTTGTGTTACGCGAGCATTTATATTGTCTGAAAATGACTAAGCCGCTGCAGCTCGTTGACTTCGATAAGGACTCGGTGGATACCGACTATTGTGCGTGATTTTCGATTTCTTTCATTCTATATTAAACAAAACCTGACAGTTGACAACACTTGCCGCGGTACGTTCCGGAATTGTCCTCGGAAGGGCACCGATCCGGATCTGATACTGCTCGCCCTTCAAATCTCCGGTCGGGCTAACTACGTTGTGCAGGATGTTCAGAAATTCGCATTCGCACTTTTGCTTCAACTTCTGTGACCACGATTTTATCGGTTTCTAACACACAGAACTTAGTGGCTGAAAGTGCTCTCAGGTACCTGAACTGAGTAAGGTTTCAGGCATACATGTACTCGTGACGTGGTCACATTGTTGAGAAGCTAACATCGAAAAGGGCCTATTCGTAACGGTCGATAATTTGACAGTCCAAATGGGACAGGCTGACGTTGTTAAACCAATCATTGTGCATGTAGGGCTCGAGTATGTGGATCCGCTTGTCGCGGACAGCGGCCCGTCCCTCGTCCAGATGCTGCACAACGGCACCGCTGATCTGAGTTTAGAAACAGTGCGACAGCCACTTGATATGAGGAGATTCACAATACTTTTCTCTCACAGTTCAATCGCATATAATGTCTACGAGCTGGCCGCCTACATCGGTGCCGTCGACAAGGAGTGCTACTACTTTGTGATGCCAGTTCAAGAGCCTATCGTGTATGTGTTTCAACCGTTTCCCCACTAACCATTTGAGCGGTGTTTGGCAAAGTAGGCACTAGGAGAGTCAATTTGGGGTGTGTCAAAACACATCGTGAACTTTTCCAACACCGCGGAATGCAATGCATTGTACAAAATCGAAGAGAAATCGAAGAGGAGCCTCAAACAATAATAAGCCGTACAGTTTCACGGAATTCCTGTTGGATACGTTCCCCTGGATCTACTACGTCTACCTG
>JACMII010000553.1:0-13828 GCA_014805405.1 Bunonema sp. RGD898
GACGCCATGACGCGGATGCGGTGGACTGATTGTGAGGGTGCCGATCCACGCAATACATAGGGGGAAAGGTGAATGGGCAATCAGAGAATGGCGTGCGCGCGCGCGCTCATATTTGCTCTCTCCTCTCTTCCCAAACGGGCCCCTCCTGGCGAATGGCGGTGCTAAAGCGAACCGCTCGTCTTATGACACGTCGAGAGGGCGCGTGATCGCATTGAACGGGGAAACGATAGATCGCATCACATCGGCCACCACCACCACCTCGTCGTCGTCGTCATGCCAAAAAGAAAATTTACGTCACTCGAAACGTCACAACATCAGAGAGCTGTGTCAGAATCCATTTTCAAGGGGTGCTAACACAGAGCAGAATGTTTCGCCCGTATTCTCTCTTGCCTCCCTCTCTCTACAGACTCCGCACACGGTCAGCGTTCCTGTCCCTGGCCGAAACAGTTCTCTGATCGGAAGAAGAGTGATGAGTGGTGTTATGGACATACATGTGCACTCGGTGTTTTCGAGAATTGACGATTGTTTGTTCCGCATCCAACCCCAATCGTGCAGACAGACAGACAGACAGAGACGTATTGTAAGCGAGGTATCCCGACGCGAGTCCAGCTGGTCGTGCACGGATGCGCTGCTGCGCGCAAGCACTTGGTCTGGAGCCGCCGCCCCTTGGCAACCGGACTTTCGTTGTCATTGTTGTCGCTCTCTCGGCATGGTGGTCCTTGACTCGTCGCCGTCGCCGTCGCCGTCGTCGTCATCGTCGCCGCCGTCGCCGTCGCCGTCGCCGCCGTCGTCGTGATCGAAGTCACCAGGAATCACGCCGCTCGCCAGTCCGGTCCGCCCCTCTCTCTTTCTCTCTCGAGTGCTGCACTTCTCGCAATACGCGTACTACTACTGCTGCCGCTGCTGCAACGCGCCGGCCGACGACGACGCAGAGACGAGAGGAGAAGAAGAAGCGGATAGAAAGAACGCACGCACGCACGCGCGCGCGCGCTACTGTCCGGCCGAGTTCTTCCCTCCCTTCTAAGCCATCTGATCCGGTTGTTCTTATTGTCCTTCCCCCCTCCGAGCCTCCTGGATCTCCCCACACCCTGAGGCGCTGTGTGTGTGTGTATGTCTATTTGTGCGTATGCCTGTGTATTCTGGCGTGTGTGTTTGTATCCCGCGCAGCGATCGCGCCACGACAGGTCTGTCTCTCTCGTTCTCTCACACGGTCCTCTTGCACCACCAGCACCAGCGCCGCCGTCGCCGCCGCCACACGCACGCACGCCTGCACGCACGTCCGTCCGTCTGTCCGCCCGCCCCCCCCCCCGCCCGGCCGCCCAGAGAGCTTCCGGAATTTGCAGGAAGAAGAATCCACTCGAATCCGGCGATCCGGTCAACCACCGGGACATCGCCACATCACATCACATCACCGCCGCCCCCCGCCCCGTCTCCATCCTTGTCTTCGTCGTTCAGATCGCACGATGTGGCGACAGCTCCTCATCTTCCTGCTCGTCTTCCTCCTTGCGCCACCGTTCCTCGTGCACGCCGCGCTCCCGTTCGAATGCGGCGTCGGTTCGCTCACCAAGGGAGCGGCGTTCTTCTTCGCACTGCCCGCTAACATCCAGGGTACGGCCGCTTTTGTTGTTATCATGTCGACGACATGTCGCTTCAGAGGTGAACCAGTGCTGTCACGAGCACGACCGGGACATTCTCTCGTTCGAGAACAGGCAGCGACTCCGACGCTCGTTGCCGTTCTTCAACATCCACAAGAAGCGACGACCGGAAGCGGAGGACGAGAAGTTCTGCACCTGTCTCGACAAGGTACTTGCCCCCCTCCTCCTTGGGCACAACTTTGATCGGAGCATTCAGATCGATCAGTGGTACACACGATTCGTGCTGCAGCCGGTGTACTGCGCCGCCGTCAAGGCCTTCCACTACTTCTACTACTGAGAAAATACGGCGGCCATCATTCTCATCCCACCTCATCATAGTTATGGCTCACCACCGGCAGACGGGTCTCGCCGCCCCCCACCCCCACCCGATGTCCTGCGCATTCCCGGGACACAGTTATATAATAAGAGATAATTGCGATGTACGATCTCACGAGACTTCATTCTCTCTGTATGATGCTCCTTCTTTGTTTGTTCGTTTCATCGTCGTCGTCGTCTTCCTCCTCCTCTTCTTCTTCTTTTGTTGATTGTCGAGGGACAAGAGCAAGGCGTATGTGTTGTTGTTGTCATCTCCACAGTGATGATGGATACAAGGTGTGTGTGTGTCGTTCAGATGAGAGACAGAGAATGTGTTCACGCTGACATGTGAGTGCGAAGCGGGCACGTAGAAGATTTGGGCGCGACGAAGAGGGAGGAAGACGGTCGGTCCACTGCTGCCGCCGCCGTCGCCGCCCCGTCTAGTCGGGGTACCATCGGCAGTCGAGATAGGAGGTTGGGACGAAGCCCTCGTCGGCGGGGTTGTGCGCGCGTCGCACGCGCGTCCATCCGTCGCTCTCGTCCCTCTCGACCAGGAGGAGTTCCTCGCCCTCGTGCATTCGCATCGTGCCCTCGGAGCCGCCGTCGAACGCGTAGAGCGCTACGCAAGTGCCCAGCACGGCGCCGGTCGACGAGGCCGCGGGGCCATCGCACTCCGCATACACCTGCGCGGGAGCACTTCCCCCTTTCAAGAGGCGCGACCGTAGACGTACCTCGTCCCTGGCGACAGGCGCCGTCCCTCTGGAGATGCCGGTGCCGCAGTCGCTGGCCGACGACAGGCTCTCGGCGTCGTTCTGTCGCCCGTGCGGATGGTGCGCGATCGGGTGATGCACGCCGGCGGCGGATCCGTTCGTCGTGACCCGACTCATGCCAAGTCTAAGATCGAGGGCGCACGATTATCACCATCATCATCGTCCGACACAGACAAACCTCGAGCTGGGCGGCGTTCCCGCTTCGGACGATCCTCCGCCGGTCGAGCTCGTGGTTCCGGTTGTCGTTGCGCTACTGCTTCCGCCGCTTCCGCCTCCTCCTCCTCCATTTAGAAGTGACGAGGATGGTGGCGGTGGCGGCGGTGGCGCTGTTCCGATACCGCTCGCTGCAGCGCCTCCTCCTCCTCCTCCTCTCGACTGACCGAGCTCTTGTTGCGTGTCGTCGATGAGTCGTCCCATTCGGTCCAGCTCCTTGCGCAGCTGCTCAATCTCTCGGGCGTAGGTCTTCAGCTGCGCGTCACACGCCGCGGCGTCTCCCATCTTCGGGTTGTCCCTGTAGACCTGCTGCATCTTGGCGACTCCGTCCCGCGCGCTGTTCGCCTTCTCGAGCTCCTTCTCCAGCTGCGCACCCCGGGCTTGTAGTCGACGCAATCGTTGCTGCGGCGGGAGACTGCCGTACTCCGAGTCGCCCGCGCCCGACGAGCCGTTCGTCTGTATCCAGTGCGTAAATAGCCAATGCGATCGCGCAGCAACCGATGCTAGCTCACCCTTTTGTCTCCGTTCCCGAACAGTTTCTGGTGCATCGACTGTTTCCGGACCACGCCCGGTCGTCCGGATGCGGCGCCCATAATTCGTTTGATCGTGCCGACCGAGTTTGCGTTGTTACCGCCGTCCATCGACGAGACGTCCGACACGGAGCCCGCATGATGGGACACTCCGTTGCCGCCGGTTAGCACGCTCTCCGGCCGGCCGAGATCCTCGAAAACGAACGGCTGCGGGGGAACGTAGCCCGTCCTGTGGAGCGTCATATTGAGAGCAATCATGCGAGAGAGAGATCGTTACCGGAGAGTGTCGAGCACCACCGCCGAGTCCGCCTCGGGTCTGACCTGTGCGACGGCAGCCTTCATCTCGTCGTGGCAGCGAGCCACGATGGGCACCACTTCCAGTTCGATGGTGACCCCCAGCTCGAGTGCGCGTCTCGACTCGGCGACTCGCTCCTCGTCCAGGGCGCGCATCTTCTCCATGAGGGCGGGCAGCTGTTGTGCGTAGTACATTTGCTGCGACTGATTGGCGTTCGACAACGCCGCCGCATAGGAGTGTTTCGCTTCGTCTGCCAGCTGGGCGCGCGCGGCCGCGTTTGCCTGCAACCGACGAGACCTCGTCTTCAGGACTGCAACAAGCTACCTTTGCTCGCTCGAGATCCAGTCGCGAGATCTCCATGTTCTTCTCGGCTTTGCCGTACTTCACAAACGCCGCCTCCGCGTCTTTGAACGCTTTCCTGAAAACTCGCACAATCCTTGCGCGCATAAATTCAACCACACGAACCCGTATGACTTTTGCGCCTTGTGCATCTGCTCGACGGACGCGTGAAACGCGGTTTGAGCGTGTGCCAGTTCATTAAGATGCGACTTTCTCGCGGCTCGCAGTTGCAAAACCCTGTTGCCTGCAAAGACAATCGTCGGTTCTCGTAGTCAGCGTAGCGAATGCATCAACGAACCGACGAAGGGAACGACCTCCTTCTTGAGCCGCTCGCCCACAATCTCATGTTGGCCGGCCAGAGATTCGATCTCCCTGAAGACGTTCACTTCAAATTGCGACTCAATCCCAGTTCCGGTCGCACCTGAGCAGGAGTGCGAATCCGCGCGCATATGAGAACGCCGCTCTGGCGCCATCATCGTCGTCCTTCTTCTTGGCGCCGGTGCCATTCGCCCCATTCAGCACCTGTGCCGTCCCGGTTCCGGCGAGACTCTTCTTGGCGAGCGTCCTGAAAGATGATGCCACATTGGCAGGCGCACGTGAGTTCGACAGCTTTGCGCACTGGTCTGTGACACCTCTGCCATGGAGAGTGTTGCCGGATTAGCGGACAAAGAAGCTGGCCGCTTACGTGGAAATCGCATGTCATCATCATGTGGCATAAGTCGCAAGTAAGGTTGACGGAGCCCACCTCAATCTGGCGGCGTAGTCCTCCTCGAGTGCAGCGCGCTCCTTGGCGAAAGTCGACAACCGCTCGAGGAAGTCGATGCCGCGCGCGGTATGTGCGGCCACGGCCTCGGTCTGGTCCTGCAAGTGGATGAATCCCACACTGTCTAGCCTTCTTTGCCTCTCTCTCCCCGTAAACCAGAAAACAGGACTCTAACGGGAAGACCGAGACAGGTTGTACCATCCATCTGGCGGCAGCAGCCGCTGCCGCTGCCGCCGATCCACTGGCCGATCGAGGGTAGTGGCGATTGTTATTGTCCATCTTGTAGCCATGATGATGCTGACTACGAGGATGGTGATGATCCTGGTCGAAGAGGGAGGCGTAGCTCGAGAACCAGCCACTACTATGCTGCTGCTCTTGCTTCTGCTGCTGCTGATGATAATGATGATTATTGTGGTGGTGGTGGTGGTGGTGGTCCTTTCCACTAGCTGCCAGGAAAAGCTCCCTCTTCGCCGTGCTCAGGGTGGCGTGCAGCAAATCGCTCAACGAGGCGAGCCGCTGCGACGCGCCAAGGGAGGAGGAAGATGTGGACTGGGTGCTGCTCCTCCATGCGGCGCCTCGTCTCGTCGAGGATGACCATTTGGACGAGGACGATACAGAAGGCGGCGGATGCGCAGGAAGTGGTGGTGGCGGTGGGGGCGGCGGCGGCGGCGGCGGGGACAGGTCGCCGCCAATCACAAGATGGTCGTCGTAGTTGGCCGCGGCCGACGAGGCGCGCATCATCATCCTCCCTCCAGCATCGATCGTTCTTGCAGACAGTCAGTAGTGGCTGGATGGAGGGATAGGAGTGGCCGGTCGGAAAGTGGTTGGGGAGCGGGGAAGAATGGTGCGCGCGCGCAGAGTGAGCGAGTGTGCGGAGGAGGAGGAGGAGTGCCAGCACCGCCCAGTAGCCGATCAATCTGCGTCTAGCTGAGGAGCGAGCGAGCGACTTCCTCAAGGTCTCCGCTTGCTCGAAGAAGAATTGCGCTGGAAGCAGCAGACTGAAAAGACCAGAGCTGCGGGGACAGTGCGCGCACTCCTCCTCCTCCTCCGCCGCCTCCTCCTCCTCCTCCTCTATTTACGCAACACGAAGACAGTGAGTGAGGGGGGAGAGAGAGAGAGCGGCCAGAGCCGAGCTGCAGATGTGTGTGTGTGCGCACTGGAAGGGAAGGGGATCTGGACCGAAGGATGGAGTCCCTCTCCTCTCAATCATCCCTCGTCGCACGGGTCAGTCGAGAGTGCGCACCACGGCCGCAGCAAATTGCATCTCGTCCGGCACCACGCGCGCGCGCGCGAGCACAACAGACGCGATTGTAATGAAGGGTTGTCTGCTGTAAGGGGATGAAGAAGCGGACACGCACGGAGCATTCGCAGCAGCGGCACATTCACTCGCGCGGATTCAACTGCCTTTGAGAGAGGAAGAGGGAGAAGAAGATGCCCAAGGGAGGAGGGGGAGGCGGAGGAGTGCCAGTCACAACAGTGCCGCCAGTCAGTCGAGTGGAAAGGCGACCGTCTTCTTCTTCTCCTCCTTGAGAAGCAGCACCTCCGCCACCACCGTCGTCATCGTCGTCTAGCGGAAAGCACACGCGCGTATGCAACCAGGGGAAGGGGAAATGGAGGAAATTAGAAGAGAGGCTGCCCGCGGCAGGGAGAAGACCTGCGAACGAAAAGACAGCACTCCCATCATTGCGCATTCTGTTGGTGGTGGGGTGGCGGCGATGACGATGATGATGACTGGGAGTGGTGGTGGATGAGAGACGGGAAATATGATCGAGAGACGGGGAATATGATCGACAGCGGTCTGCCTGACTGTACGATCGCGCGCGGATGCGTTCGAACGGGAGGAGGGAAAGGGAGCACGCGCGCCTCGCCGCGGGCAGCAGCAGCAACGCATGGGGAAGGATGTGAGAGACGGAAAGTGGGGAAGAATGACGAGAGGGAAAATGTGGGCGTCTGCAGCAGCAGCAGCTTGCGTTGCCCCCGTTCGTGTCGTACAATCCGCCCCGTTGCCCCCGAGGGATGGACCAGACACGGCCGTGTCGTCGCCTTCTTGTTCCTCCAACGAGGGGGGAGGGGGTTTGACGCGCCGAGCAGGGAGACGACAAGCAAGAAAGCACACAGCCGAAGAAGAAGCAGAAGAAAAGAAGGAGGAGGAGGAGGAGGGGGAGGAGAAGCGACCCGAACAAGAAGACCGCCCGCCGTCTCTCATGTCATCCGTGTCGTCGCGTGCTTGCACCCACCAAAAAGTCCGCCTCTCTCCCCCCATTGAATGGCGAGATTATGCTGCCCAAAGCGCATGACCACCACCGCCACGATCGTCGTCAACAACAGCAAGAAAAAGAAGAAGATGATGCGAAGGAGACTCACCCAGAGATGGGCCCAGTTCGCGGTGCCGGCCGGAGTGGCTGCGCACGCAGCCGTCGCTGCCATGACGATTAACAATGAATTGCAGTCCTCGCGTTCCCTTTGTCAGTTCGTCGCTTTCGTCGCTGTGCGGGCGTGTACGTTTTCGTTCACATGGAGTGCCGCCACCTGCAAGTGTCAGCTGTTCGGGAACGCACAACGCGAGAATGGAGACGACGACGATGATGATGATTCAGAGGAAGAAGAGGGGAAGAGGGGGGAAGGGGAGCGTAGCGGGTAAAATAAACACGCCAACACGCGCTCGCATGACAATATGTGTGTGTGTGTGTGTGTGTGCACGTGGATGGCAGCATAGCATGGGGTGAAGTGGTGGTGGTGGTGGCGATGGCGGTGGCGGGGGTGGAAGCGGAGAAAGGATGACTACGGCTAAGCGGCACGACGACGCGCACTCCGACCTCTAGTCGGGGAAGAAGACCAGTTTGGTGGTGGGCAGACACCAAATGTGTCCGCTCCCCTCTAGAAAACCCTATAATACCATATGGTGGACACGGTGCATGTGAATATACGTAATATTTCCGTCCGTGCGCAGTAGCCAGAAGCAGTCAGTCCCCCGGTGGTGGTGGCTGTTTGCGATGCGCCTGTCCGTTCGTCGGCTGTATGTGCGCGCCGTTCCTAAGCACTAGCACAAACGGAGGAGCGGAACAGAAGCCGCTGCTGTAGAACACAGAAGGGAAGATCGACCGTACAGCCGTGCTGTTTTCGCGCCGAACGCCGGCACTGCGGCTATGAAGGCTGCTGCTGCTGTTTGCAAAAAGCCGCATCGCCAGACGAAGACGTATAGCCGTACCACTGCTGCTCAGCCTAACAGCAGCGGCAGCTGTCACTCCGCTCAACCGCCGGGGAGGGGGAACCGGAGACGCGCGCGAGTTTGAGACAACGCGGCCCGGAAACTGAGAGAGAGAGCGCGCGCGCGCGAGAGAGAAAGGTGTGGAAAGGACGCGCATCAGGGAAAAGAAGGCTGCGAAAGGAGACGAGGACGACGACGGGAACGACGACGACGACGAAGAAGACGACGATGAGAAGGGGGCAGGCGGGGGAGATGAGATGCGGACCGACCGATAGGGGACGGAGCGCGCGCGCGCGCTCGGCAGAAGGGAAAAGGAAGGCGCGCGATAAGATGGCGCACTCTCATTCGGCTGCTTCTGCACAATCTACACAACAACAAAACAGCACATACACACACGCGCGCGCTGTTTTGGGAGGGAAACGGATGGACTGCCTTGCCGTGCCATATATGGCGGAAGATAACGGCGCGCTCACAAGCGGAGGCGGAAATCGACGAGCCAGCTGGGACGATGAGTCACAACGATCGCGTTCGCAGGCATTGGCCTCGGGAGCAGGCGGGAATCAATGCTGCTTGCTCGCACGCACGCGAGTTGCATACGAGCGTGCGGAGAGGTGTGCGGAGATGCGCGTCGAAACGGTGCCACCCAAGGGCAGCACGCATGCTCGATTGAGGTCGGCTTGAATGAGAGACGACGACGACGACGACACTCTCTCGCTCGCGCATGTGCCGCACAAATCGAGGAGGAGAAGGAGGAGGAGCACGTCGAAGTGTGTGCATGCGCGCGAAAAAGACGACGGCAGAGAGGAGAGAGACGGGAGTGGAGGAGGTGGAGGAGCGCAAACAGGAGCGCACACGCACACACCACTACTGACAGGTTCCTTCTCTCTAGCGCGGAGAGAGAGAGAGAGGGAATTCACTCTCCGCAGTCAGAACCAGCGCGAACAACACACAGGCGGATCGAGGAGGAGGTGACACATTCGCGAGCTGTGATCTGTTATCGTTGCTGATGCTGGTGCTGTCGCCGCTTACAGCGGTTTACAACGCGCCACGCATCGGGACGAGCATAAAATGCCCGGCGGCGTTGGCCCAGAAGAGGAGGAGGAAGGAGACAGAGCTGCCGGGGAAGGGAAACAGATCGAATAAGGTAAGAGGGGGGCGGTGGAAGGAAGGGCGAGGCCTCGGTCGGGTAGTGGGTGAGTAAGCAGCAGCAGCAGCGGCGGCGTCTCTCGTGTTGGTTGTCGGGTGGGGAGCAGGCTGCTGCTGGTGCTGGCCGCGAGCGCCCTTCACGTGGGGAATCGATCGATACGGGAAGGGAGGGAGAGACCAGCGGACGAGGAGGAAACGGACGGGGAGGACCGCCCGGCTGCGGCTGCTGCTGCGGCTGCCGCCTGCTCTGTCTCTATTCGTGTGCGTGTGTGTGAACAACGGCTCAGAGAGAGAGACGACGACGACGACGACGATGGAGGAGGAGACGTGCGCGCGGGGAGGCAAAAACGGCGCGACGCGGCAGCCGCCTTCCGTTCGTTAGCAACTTGACGGAAGGGGAACTGCTCGGGGACAGGTGCGAGAGAAGGGAGCAAGGAAGGACACGAGACGGGGTAGGAAGGAAGACGAGAAGAAAAAGGAGGAGAAGAAGAAAACGGGTCGTGCTCTCTTCTCTCACTCACTCACACACACTCTCACAAGGTGCCCGACTGGGCAAACAACACAGACGGACCAGCAGCGTCCGTCTCTTTTCAGATGGCGGCGGTGGCGGCGGTGGCCGGACCGGACACTGCGGCTGGGAATGAAGACGAAATGATGAAGGCGATGATTTGCATGCGCGCGCGCACCTGCATTTCCACTACCGGTTCCCCCCGGAGGCGGGGCTGCTGTCTGCCAGCAGGACGAGCGACATGAGCAGGAGGAGGGAGAGGAGGGAAAGTTGCGCACGTGTCGCTCCCCTCGAGGCGGGAGCGAGAGCGAGACTGGCTTTCAGAGACGACGAGGAGAGTGGTGGTGGTGGTGGTGGTGCGAGGGTAGAAGCAGTGAAATTTTCGATGCTGCGCCGAGACGGGGAGAAGGAGGAGGAGGAGCGCAGATGTGTGCGCACGCGCGCGCGCGCGCACGCAACAACACCAACCCGACCAACACATCCGGAATCGGACACCACACAGCGGGTGGGAGCAATCGCGCGAATACAATTCATTATCTTCCCTTTAGTGCACAGCTGCGGCGCATGCAAAACGTGACTAGCGAGAGAATGGACGAACGCGACTCGTATAGGTTGTTGTCGGTCGGCTCTCGTCCAGCGAGAGATGGCTAGACGAGAGAGAGGGGAGGGGGAGACAAAGCCATATTACAAAGAGAGGAGAAGGCGTCGCGCTGAGCGATCGGTCGGGCTAACGAGTGAGGGGCGGCGTTGGCGGTGGCGGAAATAAATCAGCTCCACACGCAGGGCCATCCAGAGAGGAGAGATCAAGTGTGGGACGAGGAAGACGAGACTGAAGACCATCTAGGAGTTGTGGCATGTTCGATCGACAAGCACTGGCAGCTGGCCGGCCGGCCGGCCGGGCAGGAGGAAGATGCCCGTCTTCACCGCCTCGTTGTTGCGCGGTCGCTCAAGAGGGCGGGAATGGAAAGGGAAGAAAGAGAGGCGAAGGAAGAGAGAAGACGCCGCCGCCGCCGCTCGTTCGAAGGGGACGACACAACGAGTGGTGGTGCGACGGACGACGATGGCGGCGACGACGGCGGTGGCGGTGGTTGTGGACAAGGACGGACGACGCGCCTGTCGACTCGAGGTTGAGTGGTTGACGAGCGCACCGCAGCAGCAGCCAGTCAAGGCGCACACCATATAACGGTCCGAAGAAGGAGGAGGAGGCGAATACGAGCGATTCAAGTGCGGGAGAGGGTGGGAAACTGCCAATCACGGCGCGGAGACTGGACCGAGCAAGAAAGAAAGAAGGCGCGTGCGCCTCCTCATGAATGAACGACGACGACGACGACTCGATCACGTGAGTCCCGCTGACGGTGTCGAGTGGTTGGCAGCGCACAGATGCGCGTCGTGCTTGTGCGGTCGATAGAAATGAGTGAAGAGGTCGTGCGGCGAGCCGGCCCCCTCCCCTCTCTGGGTTGTTGCCGCGCGCTCGCGCGCGCGCGCGCAGAGGGGGCCGGTCGATAGCTGGCTCGTTGGCCGGCCGGCTGGCTGGCTGGCCGTCCGGCCGTCCGCGCACGCAACCACGGGTCAGTCGGGCTGCATGCACACGCATGCACATACACATGCACGCGCGTGCATCAATAACGTGCAGCGGCACTGACCAACACACAGAGACATACGACATGACAACAATACCCCGCGCCGGGAGATGCGGCGCGGTCACAACCAGCCGCCACCACAATACGGTCGCGTCGTCTAGTCGAGTGACGCGCACCTTCATGCGCAGCAGCCCCCTCCTCGCTCACCCGGGGCTGCTGACAGAGATGTGCTGGAACAAAACGAGAAAGTCGCCGTCCGTCGGAGCGGGGTCGTCATCCGCTCTCGTCCAGAGTGATGCGGTCGATCTTGCAGTTGAAGCGCTCGGCGTACTGGCTCACCAGATTGGACGCGAGCTTCGAGTCGACCAACGTGACCGCAATGCCCTTCCGGCCGAAGCGTCCGGCGCGTCCCACACGATGCAGATAGCCCTCGAAGTCGGGGACTACGGTGGCGGCGTGCCCCGGCTGCGCAGGACTAACGACGCGGGCCGGCGGATCCACGTTCACGACCAACGACACCGAGCAGAAGTCCACGCCTAGTGGATATCACTTGCGCCCGCCAACATCTGAGCGACAAACCTCGCGAGCAGAGATTAGTAGTGACGAGAATTCGCACGCGACCGTCGCGGATCTCTTTCATTGCCTGCTCGCGGCTCGCCACATTCATGCCTCCATGCAGAAGTGCCACCTGGACAGATCATCATTACCGTAATCCGATCGAGTCGGTGAGAGGATGCGTCAATCACCTTGTAGTTCTTATTACGTAGCCACTCTGCCAACGACGACGCTTCGTCACGAGAATGGCAGAAGCAAATGACCGCAGAGGAGATATCGAACATTCCAAAGAGCAGCATAACTGCCTGAAGCGTATTGCTACTCGGCTGATCGTGAAATTCACTCACTCGATTCTTGTCCTCGTACTTCACCTTGATTTGATATTGGACGACGTTGGATAGCGACAGCTGCGAATCCGGAACACTAGATATGGCGCAGGGATTCGTGGTGGAAAGGAAATTCATACGTCATTTCGTATCGCTTGGTTGGCAAAAGTCTTCCGACGAAGGCACGTATCTCGTTGGGATAGGTCGCCGACACGAGAATGCGCTGCAGTGGAGCGTTCCTTTCCGCGCATCCATCTTCAATGAATCTGCAGAACCGTCCATCAATCACCTATTATGACCGAGACGCGTACTTGAAGATGGCAAGAGCCTGTTGCTGCAGCTCACCACTCGATTCGTCCAACAGCACATCGGCCTCGTCCAGCACAACGGAGGCAATGGTGTTGCAATCCAGATAGCCACTTGCCTAAAATCCACGATCTCCTCCTCAAATGAGAGTAGCCTGACCCGATTGGTGATTGAGCCCAACAATCGACCGGGAGTGCCGACGACGATCGGAGCAGACACACGGTCTGGCACTACACCAGCGAAAAACCTACGTGGAATATGAGAAGAGTTGCTCACGTTGTGTGCCTTTGACCAGGCATTCGACCAAGCCGCTGGCGCGCAGGTATTGCCCAAGTTTGTCGAACTCCAGCGCTACTTGTTCGGCAAGCTCTCTTGTAGGCACGACCACCAGGATCTGAGGTTGTGGAATGTCGAGATTGATCCGTTGGAGGAGCGCCAGTGCGAATGCAGCCGTCTTTCCCGTACCGTTCTTTGCTTGAACCACGAGGGAAATGTTTCTGCACGAACGCTTCATCGAATCGACAGAGCACACCGTCACTTACGGGTCTTTGACGATGCGCGGAATGACGGCGCATTGAATCCGAGATGGGCTAAAATAGGATGCATCCGTGGTGGCAGTCACCAACTTGTCGTCCCTGCAGAGCAACGTGAATATTCATAAGTAAGAAAAAACTTACAGTCCGAGCTCACGAAACGAACCCACCAAAATGTCGCGATCGTCACCGGCACCATAAGATTCGATGCCTTCGATCGTGTGAACCACTTTCTTGACATCGTTGACGCCCTGTTGGAAACGCTTGTAGAGCATGGACATTTCGGAGGCCGTGAAAGCTAGACCAATTAATTTTGCATGCGCATGCACTACTACGAGTAATCAAACCGATGTCTTGTTGAGGACCGAGGTGGTTCTTGCGTTCGTCCTTGGCAGCATCTCGCAAAGCCCAAAGCGGATTCTTCTCGCTAGGCGCCTGAGTAGGAGTAACCGCAAGAGGCCGTTGTCCCGCATACAGAGTAGTCGACGCCTGACTCTGCGATAGAGGGAAGTGGGCTATGATCCTTGTGACAACCTCTAATGGAGACGGCGGAATCACTTCGTCGACGGTGTCGAAGCGCACCCCGCGCCGTTCTTGTTGTTTTTTCGGCTTGTCGGCCATCATCGTTCCTAGAATGATTTAATACAACTCAAACGACCACAGTTATGGGTTTCTCGACGTTCCCATTCCGGTCCGAGACGAACAGGAAGCGCAAGCCCAACAACACAGTCGTGATAAGACCCGAGCCCTTGTGTAAACCGCAGACGAACTCAAACTCATAGAAAAGTCATGGAATTTGGAAGCCAG
>JACMII010000554.1:0-13759 GCA_014805405.1 Bunonema sp. RGD898
GCGACCGAACGATTTCTCCATGTTGTCACGGACGGATGATGGAAGGCCGACGGCAGAGCGGCACACCAAATAGTGGACTGTGCATTCTCGCATTCCCAGATTCTGTCCGGATTTCGACTCAAACCTGTAACCTCTCCAATGGGCTGCTGGTTGGGGGCGATCAGCGGATAGCAAGCCTTCGCGAATGTGTCCAGCATGCTGAAGTAGACGTAATGTCAGAGGGAAGCCTTCCGGCAGTGCTACCTGGACGGCATGGCGTATGCGACCGCAATTCGCTGAACGGAACTGGACGCGCTGTTCTGAGCGGCGGGACCCGGATGTTCGTCCACATCCTCGGCGACTCTGCGATGATGTCATAGCGTGTTGAAATTGCCACCGTCACAACTTGTCATTTGGCCCCCCGTCCTCGGGCACCGAATCCAAAGTGTGTCGTTTCCGGGCACCGGATCGATCGGCGTACAGCTCGATTCGGAAGGCTAGGTTTTGTGGAGATATCGATCGAGTGCGGAACACAAAGTAGTCCTGGAAGCATCTCTCTTGGCACCAGATTGCAATCCTCACGTGTCCATTTCGAAAGTGCACGCCTCGCTGCGGTTGCGAAACAAAGTCGGGCTGACGGGACGTCAGGATCTGAAAGGAAACTGACTTTTGTGCAGACTGAAGCCGAAACTTACAGAGAGTGTTGTTTCCGAAAAACTGGCGTGATCCGGCAGGGACACTTCTTCGTCCTCGTCATGCACTGTAGGCTGTTCGAAGCTGAATTCGCCAAATTGAGAGTTATTCCAATAGTGCGTTACGCTCCAACCTTTTGCTATTGGCATCGATATAGACCGAATTTGTTCGCCACGCGAGAGCGTGTGGATGTGGATGCTGATGATGCTGATGATGGTTGTGGGTCGCCGATGATGCGGTTTCGTACGAGTAGACGTTGGAGAAGCGAACATCGAATGGTACCACTTTCAGATAGAGTGGCAGCGTTTGATAGGAATTCTTAATTAGAGAGATATTTCTGAAAATGGAATAGTTGCAACCAGGTAAAAGTGGAAAGCCGAATCGTGAATTCGAAGTAAGTACTCCTGCTCGACGTCTCGAATCCATCCATCCGACACGCATTCCCGTCCACCTGAAGGTTCCGCCAAAATTATGCTAAAATCAATAAGACGAAAGCATACTGTGCACGCCGAATTGGTCAATCTGTTTTCCTCTGGCGATTCCCTTCAACGCTTCAATGGCTGGTAAAATGCGTCGCGGTTGAAGATGCGCTTCCCAGCGAGCCAGCGACATCCGTTTTCCAGCTTCACTATCATCTGGAAACGTCGTTCGATTCAAGGAGGAGAAGGATTGCAGGATCACGTTGCAGAAAGTAGACGACGATATATCTGAACGTGACCACTTCCGGAAACGAGTCTAGTCGCAACGACGCAGTCCACAACTCATTCTCGGATCCATCGTCACAAGCAGATCTCTGCAGTGGCAGTGCCCCATCGGGCATCCAGTTTCCTGTTTTTCTCTGGACGTGTAGATTTCTAAATGCCTCTACCTAGTTGGGGCAGTGAGCCGGTCACGTAGACATGCTCCCAAGGTCGAGTGCGCGCGCCTCTCACCGCAAATCGAACCTCGAGCGAGTTTCCTTTCGACTCGTGTTCTGCCGTTCTGCTCTCGACAGCCATAGTGGACTCGGATGGAAGAGACGCGGCAGTCTGGAGAAAATCGAAGTGAGGAACGGAGACGACGAGCGGCGGCGGCGACGGCGGCGGAGCAGAATTAGGTTGGCAGCACGGGAGTGTGGGAGAAGGAGGATTCGGATGGAGAAGTCGACCGGAGGAAAGGAGGGAGAGAAGAGGGAAAGGAGGAAGCGGGACGAGGTCCCTCTGGGCACGGAAGCCGCCTGCCACTGCCGCTGCTGCTGCTGCTGCTGCTGCACCAACAGCATGCCATCGATCTGGGTCTCTCTCTCGGCACGTCCTCCCATTGTCCACTCGCTCTGGCCCTCGCAAATCTCATTCGCACGCGCTGCTGGCACACACGCACACACACACACATCAACTATTCGCCACTCTTTGGCGGCAGCTTGTTCACACTTCAAGCAGGCCCGTACTCACTACTGCCCCTCGTCAAGATGTACACGAGTGATGGGGCAAAGAGGACGGCGAACCACCTCCCACTACCCGTCCTCCTCTTCCGCGTCCTCTTCCCACCGCACGCTGTCTCTCCGCTGCTGCCGCATGGTCAATGGGGATGTCGCGGAATGGTGGCAGCCAACGGGCGCACTCAACGCAAAAGACGACGACGACGGCACCGCCGCCGCTCTCAATCGATTGTGCAAGAAACGCTCCGAATACCAAAAAGGCCTCTTCATCCGAGAGATCAAAGTCCGCGACGGGAGACGTGCACTCCTTCTCAGGGAGGCGGAAGTTCAAGCAGCACACCGGACGACTCGGCGATCGCAGAGTAAATGAAGAAGTTGCGCAGAGGATCCTTGGCCTCCGACAGTCCTTTGATCGCCTCCTGGGCGACGAAGCCTCCCACGATGGCGCAGACCGACGCGAGCTGTTCGCCGAAGACGCCGTCCACCGCTTCCTCGTCCACAACTTCTTCTCCGCGGTTCGCCGACGTCAACTCGCTTTGACAGGCAGCTCGGAAGGCGTTCACGTCACCGATCGGCACCCGACAGCCAAATCGACTCTCCAGACGCAGCATGGCTGAAGGAAGGGATGATGATTTCGTACGGGCAATTCACGAGCGATACCTCGAACCGGAAAGTAGCAATTCGGCAAGATACGAACAGTTCGACGAATGTACTTCTTCTGCATCCACTCCACATCAATCGCGTCCGCCCACGAAGGATAGGCAAAGCTCTGCAATTGTCATCACAATCAAAGCTCGCCCCGTTCGCTTACCTTCTTCTCGAACGTGTCGTCCTCCAGAGTGGTTGCACGTAGTTTCGCATCCTGCTCAACATCCACGGCTTCACCTTCCAGTGTGGCAAGAACCGGTTGAGTAGCCTAGAGTGGACGTCACTTGCAGGGCCAAGCAAAACCATTACCTTCGTCAGGAAGGAATGCTTGTTGAAATCGAAGAATGCGTATCCAGTCCATGCCCAAACAGCCGCCGCGATCATGCTACGGAACGTCGTCTGTCCAACAATTACGCACAAGCGGACATACCCAACTCCGAGACGACGGCACGAATCATTCAGAGATCGCACAATCGGTTCCGGCTGATCGCACACAATCGCCAGGTCATATTCGCGCAAAATATCGTCAGAAATCTGGCAGCTTGAAGATATGATTGTCGATGCCAAAATAAACCTCATTAGCCGGCTTGGAGATCGCATCCACAGCAACCATCGGATTGAGCACCTTGCAACGAGCCAACGAGGCTCGAGCTCTCGACTCGCCGATTTGCGCGCTGCGAGCGAAGAAATTCGACGCCAGATCCTACAAGAGTGACGTCCTGCCGTTTCGACGGGCATTACCTCAGACGTGACTTGGTTGTTGTCCCACAAGGTGAGTTTGGCGATTCCAGCCAGCAAGATGTTCTTGACGGCCTCCGCACCCAATCCAGACATCCCAGCCACGAGCACACGCGAGTTTCGCAGTCTAAATGGATTGTTGAGCAAGCGATTCGACCGACTTGTTCTGCGCCTCGAAGCCCCATAGACGAATCTGGCGGTCGTAGAGTTCCGTCTCATCGACGGACAGTTGAGCGGCCGAAAGGCCGTCACCCGAAGTCATTCTGAACGCGATCGTGTGGCAGGAAATCAAACTCCTCAAGCACGTCGTGCGAAGTTGCAGCACGCGTTTGAACGGGAGCGCTTCACAGACGACGACATGATCGGCGGCGCCCATAATGCACGGCACACAAAATACGCACATATGCACGATATGATAATAATGCAAAGCTGACCGTCAATGTGGCAGAGTCGGCACTCACAGTGCACATTGTATATTTTATTCGGAAACTGGCGAAAGAACTATGGAGTGGGTGGTGTGCCCGTAGTGACGTGTACCGGGATCGACAAGGAAGAGTCTCAGCCGGTCCAATAGCGATAGAAGCAATACATGAAGATGAGCGTAAGGATGCAGCCGGCGCCGAAGATCAACCAATCCTCTTTGACACGACGTTCGATCATCAGCAGCGTCGTGTTGGAAAGCCCCAGTTGCTGGCCGACCGAGAAGACCTTCGTACGAACCCCCTTCAGATTGAGATGCTGATCGCGGAGTTGGTCCAGCACGGCTCCGCCCTGTGCAAGAAGAGAGTCCACGCCTCTGAGAACGGCTCGATATTAAGGGCGACAAGGCAGAAGTGCATCGCCACCTGTTCGAAGAGTGTAAGCGGTCGTTCATCATGAGCTCAGCCTCTTCGTTCGACATCAAGATGGCGGTATCGTTGGCGTGGAACCTCAAACTATCAAGGTTTGCGGAATGCCCAGTAATCGAACCTCTGGGTGAGGAGCTGTTCCCGATCCGCAGCGGCCTTCCACCTCTGGTTCTGACGATTCCTGATGGCGGAGACCGCATATCCCACGGCCGACGTGTCACTGCGCAACTGATCCAACTTCTGACGAAACGTCATTCTTCGTGCAGCCGGCTCACGGTTCAGCAGCTCCATCAGACGCGAATGACTCTCCTCGAGGCCTCTGTGTGGTGAAAGCGAGAAGATGTCGCCGAGTATGTAGCGAAACCGTACCTGACGCCCGTCTGGATGGTGTCCTGAATGAGATCCGCCTCCGCCGAATCCCTCGCATTTTCCAGCTGCTGAAGCACTCCATGAAGACGTGACAGCTGGGTAGAAGCTTCGGCAAACGCCCTCTCCATGTTGGCGCCTCAACGTTCCCTCGAACTCCAACTCATCCGACTGCAGAGTACACCACGGGTCGACGGTCTGTTCCAGACGAAGCGTGCTAGCGACCAGCGACGATGGGGCGCGACGACAACGAACAACGATGGAAGCGGTACTCTTTCTCCGGCAGAACATTGCAGTGTGTGAAGTTCAGAATTCGCGACGACCGCTGGGAGGTGCAGGAATATGGAAAGAAACGTTGTTGGGCCGGATCGCCGTCCCATCACGACATTGAGGAAGCATTCGAATTAGCGGAGCAACGTGAACGAACTCTGGAGAAGGAGGTTCGAAAGGGAGAGCAAATGCGCATGGAGACGCTGAAGACGAAAAAGAAGGAAGACAAGGCGCGACGAAAGGCTGCTCTCGCTTCGGGAGCCGATCCAGATGGTATTGCGCGTCTCCACGGTTCATCTGTTGCTTTGTAGGCGGCTCCAGCTCGGATTCTGACAGTTCGAGCGATTCGAGCGCCTCCTCTTCCTCCCGCTCGTCCACTGACAGCGATCGAAAGAAGCGCAAGAAGAGCAAGAAGAAGAAGGACAAGAAGGAAAAGTCGAAGAAGCACGACAAGAGCAAGAAGTCCAAGAAGAAGAAGAAGAGCCGACGAAAGGAGAAAAGCGTACGTTTCCGTGGAAACAATGCTCGAGCCATGATTTCTAGGAATCGGAAGGGGAAGCAGAAGAGGACGAGTGGGAGGAAGCGACGGTGGATACCGCAGCGTCAACCGCGAATGTCATTCGGTCGGACGAGATCGGCCCGATGATTCCGCCACATCTCCTCGCGGCAAGTCGTGCCAACGTCGTCGAGCCGACACGCTACGTCAAGTATGGCTTCGTGGGAGGTGAAACATCGGAGTGCGTGCGTTACAGCTATGGATCCGACATGCTGAAGGGAGAGGCCGAACAATTCGCCGCCTATTTGGCAGCCGGCAAGCGTATTCCCAGACGAGGCGAGATCGGTCTGTCGTCGGACGAGATCGCCGACTACGAAAGAGTGAGTTTTTTTCTAAAATTGCACGCATTTCGCACTTCACAGGCTGGCTACGTGATGTCCGGCTCGCGACACAAGGCCATGGAGGCGACGCGACTCCGGAAGGAGAACCAAGTGAGTTTGCGCGCGGGCTGGCATCGGAGCGGGAGTGCGTCTTTAGGTGCTGACGGTGGAGGAGAAACGAATGCTCAAGGGATTCTCGCAGGAGGAGCGGAAGAAGAAGGACGATGTCGTGCTGGGACAGTTCCGCGCTTTGATCCAGTCGAAGCAACGCGAGTTCCAATGATCTCCCTCTCTCATTCTCTCATGCCTTCGTTCGTTGTGGCGTACGGTCGTGGATGATACAGTGGTGGTTCGGCCGCAGGGGGGAACGTCATCGTGTTATTTGGTGTGGTGGTTGTGCAGTGGCGGCGTGCAGCGGCGAGCGGCGACGACAACTGGGTTGAGTGGTTGGTTGTGGCCGTGTGGCGTTGTGCAGTGTCATTTGCGGTGTGCGTGCGTGCGTGTGTGTATGGCGGCGGACTGGACGACTAGGCGATCGATCAGAACGACGAGAAGCCATGCGACGGAGTGGCGTGGTGTGCGTTGGTGCGCTGCAGTTGTGGCACATGTTGTCTTGTGTCGTGCGGTGTGGAAAAAGAGCGCCGCGACTCGGCAGATGATGTAGCACTGAGAGTGCGGGAGGTGACGCTGTGATGGAGGATGATGGCGCGTGATGAAGCGAGCGAGGTCTGCCAGTGCCCGTACACCTGCTCTGGTCGCCGCCGTCGTCGTCGTCCTCGTCCTCGACTTCCCGTCTCTCCCCTCTCTTTTCTCTCCTGGCGGCCCATTCACACATCACGACTGACCAAGAGCCCTCCAGCAGGAGCAGCAGCAGCAGGAGCAGCATGTCGTCTTCCCCCCGCTCTATCTCTCTCCCTCCCGCTCCCCTCGCCGGCCCCTCCCTCTCATTACGACGAGTCGAGAGTCGATCCCGCATCTGCTCATGCACATCTTCTCCGGCCACTCGCCCCCCATCACCACCACCAACAACAACTTCCTCATCCTCTACTCGTCTTTCATCCCACTGCTCACTTTATCACACCCATGTGTAAAGAGCGGCGTTCGTTGTAGAAAGGCTTATGACGCGATTGAGCGGTAGAGTCCGGATCTCATACCGAGCGTTGGGTCTTGGCTATTGAAAACCTCCAGCCGCCAGATAGCGGAGGAGCATGGCGTCGACGAGCGGCGACGCCGATCGAGCCATCATGATCGGTCCATCGACGAGCGCGCAAGTGGGAGGAGTGCTGCCGAAGAAGGGCATCCTCAAGAGGTTTCCTCCCATCACAACCGTACAGTCAACGGAATGCTGCAGACGAGCGATGGCAGCGGAGGAGCCTGAATCTCGGGACTCGTTGTTTCCACTCGCCTATCGTCCGCACTTCTTCCGTCGATCTCCAGACCGTCGACCCGATCGACCTGCGTCGCGGATTCCAAAGCTTTCCGTCACCTGGTGGGAGAAGAACGCCGGTACGTATCGTCTGTCCGCTCCGCTTTGACCTCTGAAAGTGCACACAATTCAGTGGCCGTGTTCGGCGACACGTCGTCGGACAATAACTCAGAACTGGAAGTCGACTTGGACGCCGCCTTTCCCAGGCAACCAGCCGATTCTTTCGAAACAACGAGAGGCCGTCTTCTTTTAGACAGGAGACGGATATTGTGGAAGACGAGGTGGTCGACGACGACAATGAAGCCATCATTCCTTCCGTTCCTCCCCCGGAAACGAGTCGCCAAGTGGAAGAGGAGTCATCGAGTCGACGACCGAGCACATCCTCGTTATCGTTAGTTCCTGGCGGCGGTGGCGGCGAGCAGACGACAGAGAAACCGCCGCCGGACGACGACGAGGTATCGATCAGCTCTTGCGGATCATCCAGTTCGCACATCGCCGGCAAGTGGTGGTTCGGCAAAGAAACCAAGTAGGACGTTTGAGCATTTGAGAGAAGTCCGCCGCTCAGATACATTCCGCATTGCGAACGCCGCGGTTGCGGACACGGACACGGTTCTGGAAATCACCAAGCGCAGCCTGGGACGAGTTCAGCAACTTCTGCTGCTGCTGCTGCCGGGCAATCGACGACGGACGAGTATCAGACACCGTTGCAAAGAAGGACACGAGAGCTGGCCGAGCTGAGACGCCGATTGGCCGCCGCACTGGCCGAGAGTCAGCAGAAGGACAAGCACCTCGAAGAGCTGAGGGCTCGATTCGCCGAGTTGGAACGAATCGGCGGGCTAGACCAACAGTTCAACGCGTCCGGATGGAGACTGATGCGGTCTCAGAAGGACGCACAGGCCATGTGGGAGCGCGAGAAGAGGGTGAGCATTTCTCTCATTTGTGCTTTCATTGCGGACCGTCGGCGGTTAAGATGATCGAACGACGACACGCCGTCCGAGTGCAGCAGTTGATGGACGAGAACATGAGCGCCAAAGAGGAGATCATGAAACTGACGGTGCGTGTGCATGTCCTCGAAACGCCGCCCGAGTGCAGCGACGCGTCCACGCTGACCGATCCACTTCCTCTCCAGGTGCCGTTCCCCGTCCGGTTTTCTCAGAATACGCGCGCACACACACACCTCTCATCGCAGGATCTGTTGACCTCTCCACAACTCAACGTCGGCGGCGCTCAGTCCACGGCGTCCACCGTGGTCGGCGACACGGTCAGTGCCTATCCGCTATGAGGAGAAATGCAAAGTGTTCTGCGTGCAGTACCTGCCAACAAGCCCGCTGTCGCCGTGCTCAGTCGTTGGAACGACGGAGGGCGGCGGGGATGCGCGAGCGGGGATACGGCAAATCGTCATTCCGCCGGAGGTGCTCATCCAGCTCAAGGTGGTTTCTCGCGCTAGCGACGGGCGTACAGTGTCGATAGGCGCACGAGAACGAGGCGTACATGATGCGAGAGAAGGCGGCCGCCCTCGAGCTCGTGGTTCGGGAGCAACTGCTCAAGGCGGGATCCCGACACGAACAGCTCGAGTTGGATCTGGCCGCCGCGCGACAGGAGATCGACCGACTGCGAGAGCAGCTCGGCGAGACCGGCATGGAGGACTCGGGCATCGATCATCCTGCTCTCGTGGCTACCGCCGCCACTACCGCCACCCTCCCTCCATCCGTCTCGTCCCTTGCGCTCGCTCCATCGTCGATAGCTCTTCGACAGTCGCTGCAATCGTTGCCGGCCGAGGTGCACACGCCCGCGTTTCTCGCCTCGGCCGCCGCATCGGCACCCGGATCCGTCGGACCGTCGGAGCCACAATCGCCAGCCCCTTTCGCAGCGGTCGAGTGCATGGATTTGAATTGTGTCGAGGCGAAACGACTGCTTCACGATGCCGTACGATCACTGCGAGACGACGCTCTCGTCAATACGACTCGAATCGATGACCTGAACAATCGATTGGAGCAGGAGCTTGCATTGTCCGCTAAGCGCAAGGCCGACCTGGATGATCACAAAACCCAAGTGCAGCAGCTCAATGAGGTTTTTCCCGCTGGCGTTGTTCTTTCATTTCGCGACTCGTTCAGAGTGTCCGAAGTCTACACACCGAGAAGACTGCCGCGCAGTTGACTTGCGATCGACTAGAGGTGCGTGAGAAATGCTTGGGCTGGTTGTTTCATCCAATTGTGTGCAGTACGACTCGAGCACGATGAACAAGGCCATCGACTATCTGGAGAGGAAGGTGGTCGCCTACGAAATGGCACTCCGCGACAATCACATTCTCCTCGTCGAGACGGGAGCAGGAGTTCAGCCGAAGGAACACGAGAGGATAGGAGCGACCGACTTCCGCGATCCTCACTTCATGGTGCTGTTCAGCAAGGAACAGCAGACCGATCTGAGCTGTGGCGATCTCGACACACGCGAGCAGGACTTCTGCTCGGCACAGGACAAGTTGAAGGAGATCGAGGGGCGCGCCGTCGAGAGTCAACTGCAATTGACCGACAAGTCGAACGAGCTGGCCGCTGCCATTCAGAGCAAAAGCACACTCGTCGAGGCACTCACCAGGTATGTACTGAGTGATTTTTCATCGTGATATGAGAATGACGTCAGACAAGCGGAGGAGGCGCGCATCGAAGAGAGACGGCTCATGGACGCCTTGCAAAAGGAGAGAGACGCGAATCTGGAACGAGCCAAGGAGATGGCCGCCGTGCGGGAGAGATGCGAGCAGTTGCACCAGGAGGCTCTGGATGCCGAGAGACGACGCGTCGAGACAGAGGCTCGAATGAGGGATGTCGAAGAGTCGCATACCACCGCGTTGGAACAGACGGTCGCACGACACATCGCCGACTTTGAGGTTTCTTCTCATGCTTCCATCTGACTTATGGGGTCAATACACGAGTCTGTAGAAGCAAGCGGTCTACTGGAAGGATCGGATGAGTGGACTCGAAGTGCAACTCAACACTTCGAAGGTGAGGGTCGTGGAAGATCGTGAGAAAAGGGCAATTCGTATTTCAGAACGAGTGTGAACGTCTGAAGCGATCGCTGGCCGACTCCCAACTGACGGCCACCGTGGAGCGAGCGCAACTCGAACAACGCGTCAACACGGCGCATCTGCACATGGAGCAGATGAATCTCAAGGTGACGGTTGTCTTGACGTTTTCCCGAGGAGTCAACGAGTCCTTGCCGTCAGGTGAATCGTCCGCAGCGAGACGTGGAATGCGAGGTGCGACCACGAGTTGCGAACAAGTACGTGGCCTGCAAGCCGGCCGGTCGATCTCGGCACTCGCAAGTCGACCAGGTCTCTTCACTCACTCACTCACTCATTCACTCCCTCATCCTTCCTAACAATCACCTCCAACCGCTCTGTCAGAGCGAGACAGATCACACCTGCCACCGCTTGGTGCCGCCGCTCATTGGTCGCCCTCTTTCTTCCTCCCCCCCTCTCTTTGTCTCACTCAGTCTCCCTTGCTTCCTCCCATCTCCTCCGGGTCTTTCCCTCCCGAAAACACACGACCAATTGCTTCAGGGAGATCTCTACGACGAGACCGCCGAACGACTTAAGCTCTGCCAGGGCGAATTGGCCACAGCACGAAGGCAAATCACCGTTCTGCAGGAGAAGCTCGTCGCCCACGTCGATCAACAGGTCTCGGCGGGAGGGAGAGAAAGAGAGATCATGGGCACAAGTTCAGGCCGCGGAACGACTGCAGCGAGCGGCAATCAGTCGAAGGAGAAGATCCGCCGAGGCGGCAGAGCGATTCGAAGTAGAAAGAAAGCGACGCGAGGAGTTGGAGGAGTGGACGGCCGCCGTCGACAAAGAACGAGCTCAGTTGGCAGAGGCGCGGCGGCGACACGGACAGCGACTGATCGCCGAGATCGACCGACTGAGACGGGCTTTCGACAAGGTGTGTGCGAGATGTACACAACAAACTGACCGATTACAGCACATCGCTCATCATCACGACAGAAAGAGGCGAGCGCCGCATCATCAGGCAGCCGCCGCCGCCACAGCAGCAGCGGTAGCACAACAACAAGACGACAGCGAAGGGACGGCTGTCGTGAGCGGAGGTCTAGAGCAGAACCAGCAGCAGCAGCCGGGCACATCGTCTTCCTCCGTTGTCACCTGCCTACCAGCACCCGAACCCCCGTCCAATCTCCGATTCCTGCTCTCCAGACGTCGAGGGCGACCGTCGCGTGCAGCAATGATGAATGACGCGGAGCAGGACGGAGTGGCTGCACTCTGGGACCTGAGACGATCGCTCTCCGAGTCGCAAGCCCTCGAGGAGTCCGTCCTCGACTGGAATCTACACGCGACGACGACGAGTCAGCTGGAGAGCGAACGCAACGCGTCGCGAGTGCTGCGCGCGGACAACGAACGACTGGAACGCGAACTTGCACAGGTGCGGCGGATGGCAAAACAACAAGTTCACCCCATCTCTCGAGACAACGACCCTTTTGTTCAGACTCGCGCCCAACTGACGCGTGGCACCACCCCGTTGTCAAGTCGCGACTCGACGAGCGGTCGTCTGAATCGGTCGTCACCCGGCGTCAACGACCTGGCACTGGATCTGAGTCTAGTGAAGTCGGACCTGCAGCGAATGCTCGCCGACATGGACGAAATCGATCTGCGACACGCTGCCCCACCAGAATTAGCAGCAGCGACGGCGACGACGACGGCAATAGCATCCTCGTCATCGATCACTCCGGCGCCAGCGCCGGCCGCCTCTGGCTCTCAACAGCTGCAGATGCACCCATCCATCTCCTGTCGACCCGTCTCGTTTCTTCTCAAGACCCAGCCTCCGCAAACATCCGTGCCGTCTAGACTGAAGAAGACCTCTACCGAGGACAGTCCCGTCAGTCGTTTGCGCTGCTTCTGCAGACAGAAAATGGGGGCTTTTCTTGCAGGAAAAGGTGCTGCAGAGCGTCGTGGACGAGTGGCAGACGGCCGAACGTGGCCAGCTCATACGAAAGCTGCACACCACCCTGCTGCAGAATCAACAGCTCGGACAACAGGTCGACACGCTGCACGATAAGCTAGAACGTGCCGACGCCGAACTGCACTTCTACCGGTCTGACTGGGAGGAGGGGCGAGGGAGCGTACGAGATTCAGATTGGACGCGCACGACGACGAGATGCGGCGACAGAGGCTCGGGAGAGTGACGCGAAAAGCGGACGCGCCATCCGCGGCGCCCGGCCGACTGTTCCGCAGCAGAAGTCACTCGGAGGCGGGCAAGGGCACCGTCGACATGGACGAGCATCTGCGCTGGAAGGAGAAGGCCGGCGTCATGTTCCGAGAGCTGCAGCGAACCCGCGAGGGACACGCGCACGCACTGACGGATGTGCGCAATCTGCGCGCACAGCTCGACATGCTGCAAGGCGACATCAACCTGACGAACGGACAGACCCGCGACTCGGTGCTCTCTCTGCAATCCGGATCGGCGTCCTCTCTGCCGCCGGTCGCGCCTCCATCGTCCGTCGCTCGATCGATCGCCATCCGCGTGGAGGGCGCCTCGTCCGAGTCCGAGACCGACTCGGTAGCCACGCGCTAGGCGCTCATTATTCGTGGGAGGGGGAATTGTGCTATTCAATCACAGCGCGCGATGACGACCCCGTCGGTCTGGCACGTCGAGGGGTCGCCGCACGCCTACGACCGACATCTGCACGACGTGCTCGACGACGAGAGCCGCGCGAGACGGGTACGTCGCCGCCTCCCCCTTTGTCACTTCTTCACGTTCTTTCTCTCGAATTCAGCTGCGCGAGGTGTCGGCCGAGATCGAGCAGAACGTACGGGTCCCTCTCTGTCTGCACTGTCTTCGACGAACGGCGACAGCATCAGCAGCGGCAGCAGCAACTCAAGCAGCTGAGAGTCCAAGCAGACCGGTCAGTCCGAAAACGCCGCCGTCTCCTCCGGCGGCGGTTGAGAGGAAACCATCCATCGTGGTTTGTATCTTTCGAAAAAACACTCGGTGCTCATCGGTGGGGAGAGCAGATGATATCGCGCGCCGTCGACACGCGCGATCTGAGCGCCTACGACGAGACGCGAATCTTCCACGCGACAGGATGGCGGAAGCAGAGTTGTGGCGACGCTTCCGCTGCCGCTGCCGCCGCCGTCGTATCGAATGGAGTGACAGCGGCGTCTGGGAAGCGGCCCTCGCTTTCGTTGTCTACACCTGCAGCAGCAGCAGCCGAATCGACGACAGAGCCTGACAAAGCACCTGCCGTTGCGGCGGCGGTTCCGTCCACGAGATTAGCTGCTATTCTCGAACAGTTTGCCGTAAGCAAAACTACCGCCTAGCGGGGGAGGAGTGCATAATAAATGAGTGCACTTCTAGAAGCCGAGCGCCCCACGCGGAGGGCGACGAGCGTCCGCAGGAGGCGCGGCACTCATCGGGATTCGCTCCCTCTCGCTGGCAGAGCGGTACAACGCATCCTCGTCGGATGATGAGGATGCGGACGAGGCGACCGGCAATCAGA
>JACMII010000555.1:0-13741 GCA_014805405.1 Bunonema sp. RGD898
GTCAACATTGGGCACGAGTTGAGTGGCGTTGAGACGGACTAGCGTTTTCTGCGCCGAGAATCCCTTCGCGGTGGCCGAATCCGCGAATTCGTCAACCATTAGGGCGTGGGCACGTTTTCGCCAGTCTCACTTTGGGCACCTTTCTACCATTCACTTCGGTGACCCAGGTTCGGGGCGCCTTTGCGCCGCAATCCCTGCTGAACCGTGCGTCGTCGCACGTTAATCCCGCCGAGTCTCTCGTTCTTCGCGTTGCTGCCACTAGGAATACTTGGCTACCCCACACTGGGGAACAACAGAGTCGGGGGGAGTGGTGGTGGCCAAGAAGACGTGTTTGAGTCTAGAGCTCCTGACTAATAGCTGCGCGTGTGTCCCCTCGAAACTTGTGGTGTTATGTCATTTCTCTCTAGGACGGGGTCTATTATGCCTGCACAAGTCGAATACTTTCGAGAGATCCCTCCAAGATTCGAGCTGCGTCGAAAAGCCCGGTCAGTCTACCAGTCAGCGCGCCTACGCGAGTTGCGCGCGACAACCGTCCTTGTGGGCAACTTGCACGAACCCAGCGGAGTTAACGGATGGCGAAGCGTTTTAGTGCGTTCCAGTCGCCGTCGCCGCCGAGTGCACACTCATCGTTCGTCAGGAGACTTCGTATCACTATCGAGGGGATTCTCGACGGAAGATGTCGCTGACGACGATTGATGACGACGTATTCGTTGAGATTCTGCTCAGAATTGACGATCCACAGACGCTAGGCTCCTCGCTGCCTCTGGTTCAACACCATTGAATGTTAAATTTAAAATCCCTTTCAGACGTGCCGCCGTTTCTATCGCTTGTTGTGTGGGCGCAACAGATCTCATTTCTGGGTACAGAAATGTCTCCGTGATCGGGCTCTACTTCCGGATACGATTGCCGTCAAGAGAGCGATCATCGAGCATCGTAAGGGGATTTATTTTCGTATCTAAAGACTACCTAAATGTCAGCTGACTTCCCGTGGTTCCAACTATGGCACAAGCGACCGTTCGGACGTCAGCTGCTCGGACCGAATTTGAGGGCTGACGAAATTCGACAGATCACGCAATTTGCCCGGATCTACGAGTTTGATGAGTCACCGATTGTAAAAAATTGTGAGTTTAGCGGCCAAGTCGAGGAACCCCCTGAGGGTTCGAATGCGATAGATGAACCTGCACGATGTTACGCGACCAGTTACCACTGGGGAAAACGGCAAATGGCAATCGAGCTGAAGCGATTCGGGCTCAATGTGAGAATTATTGTTTTCACACGATAGATACGCTTTTGAGGACTGGCTCATGGACCACGTGCGACCTGTCATCCGCGTTTCCGAATGGAACGGCGCCCGCTTCGACTGCGCGTCCACCTATAATTTCATCGTCCGATTGGCAGAAAGTCCGAAACGAAAGAGGAAGGCGCAACGCTACACACGAGACACCGAACAGTGGAATGGTAAGCCGTTTTGTAACTGGCATTTCAACGTGAATGCCAAGCTCCGAAGAGTAGACTTTCTCTTCAGATGACACCTGGGAACACGTCGAGTTCGTGTTCAAAGACTACTCGGCAGGCGCCAGATTTCTCATGATCTCGTCCAAAGGAAAGGATCGCCAGTTCTGGGCAGGACTCTTCGGGTCCAAGTTCACGGATGCCGAGCTTCGCATCGATTGGCCAGGCGTGTTTTTGCCATGCATTTATCATCTTTTGTATAGATCATCTTCCGGACGACTCTGCGCCAGCTGGCAGTAGCAAGGAACCCGACGATCAGGTTAGCGTCGTCGAAGACTGTGAACTCAATGCAAAATTCAGTCGGATCGTGCGTCGTCCTCGTCTTCCGATGACAATGATGACGAGGGGAGATCCGACTGGCGCTTTGATCATAGTCACCGGCGTGGACGGCGAGGAGGCTACCGATTCAGGCGTGCGCTACGCGGACGAAGAATGCAAATCGAACGAAATGGCGATGACGCGGAAAATCGCAATGAAGTATGAGAAGGGGGCAGCTGTCGAGTGGCGTGAAGGAGATGAATAGAGTACTTTGTGTTATGGACGCTAGCGATTAAACATAACGACAAGACAGTGATGCATGTGCTCATACGATCGCAGATTTGCCCTACAAAATACATACCAGTCACTTGGAATCGCAAACTTTCACGCCACTGTAAATAAACAACCACTTTATGTCGTGAGACTGTGTGGCAGCGGCAGCCGTTTCTTGAGATGTAGCATGCTGTGTTAGAAGTTGCTGATGTTAAGACGCTGGCTGTGACCTCTCTCGGGTGACTCTTCTCTCTGTGACTTGTGTGCGTGTGTGAGAAGCGAAAATGCCGATCCCTCCATCCATGAAGGCTTTCCGATTCCCCCTCCTGAGACTACGCGAACCACGTGTGGTGGGTGAGTGGAAGGAGTGATTGTCACGAAACTGGGCAACTTGTGACGACGAATTTAGTGCAGGATTCTGTGCAGCAAGACCAATGACGATGACGACATAATACCGAGCGTCGCGAAGACCAAAGTGAAGAAGGGGCTTGCTGCAGATGCGGCGGACGACATCTCTTCGCTGGCGGCGTGGACTGCATCGGTCGTCTCGTTTAGAAGTGCACCGAGAGACTTACTGAGCAGCGGTCGCTGCAACTTGTAGGAAAGCAGCGGCCCCGAGTGAGGCCGCCTCGCAAACGGCATCGATTTGAGTGAGATCAGGAGCGAGCCGCCTAGGGAATCGATATTGGACGCGTTCGAAAACTGACCAGGCTTCGAGTGGAGCTCGATGACGCTCGGCCCATTGTCGTCGTCGTCGCCGTTGTCCTCGCCGTCTTTGTGTTTCAGCTGCTCTCTCAGCTGCTCCCTCCAGTCCGGTCGACAGCCGACTGGGTTCGAGAACCCTTCCTCCGCAACGCCATGAATCGCGAGCTCGTCGTTGCAGCGCGCAAACTCGGCAATGTCGTCGCTGTCCAGGTCGACGTCGTCGATCTTGAGCGCAATCACGGCCCAGGGGTCGGACGTCTGACGGAATGCGCGCATATCGATCTGGTTGTCCCGAGGGGAGAAAGAGAGGAACCTTGAGGAGCCAATGGCAGAAGACGGCCGCCTTCTTCTTGTCGGGATGAGTGCTGAGTGCGAGCACGCCCTCCGTGTGCGTGTCGTTGAGGTGGATCTCACCGCAGGTCGGGTCCGTGAAATCGGCCAGCCTCTGCAAGAAATAACCGGAATGTGCCCGCAACTGCGCACTGCCTTCGTCGCTCTGTCTCTCTGTTCCCATTCTGCGTGATGTGGGAGGAGACTCTGCGGCATCACGACAACATAAAGAAAACGGTTTTAAAAGAGGACGATGCTTTCACAGCTTCAAGGGGTGAGGAGGCACAGACAAACGGATAGATGGTAAGAGAGAGAGACCGACCTCGAGCTTTTCGCAGTGCTTCCCCTCGAGGCCGAAGGTGCATTGACAGGTACAGCTCGTCAGGTCGGCGGTGGCTCCGTTCTGGCAGTCGATCGCGCAGTGCTCTGCAAGCAGTTCGTCTCTCAGTGTGTGTGTGTGCCGGAGAGAGATGTAATTATGAGGAGGGGGAAGAGGAGGGGGCATAACAAAAGAGAGCGAGCTAATAAGGAGGATGCGGCAGCTGGCGGCGCACTGCTTCCCCTCCTGATGCGCTGTGCACGTGGCATGCGAGCGAGCGAGCGAGAGAGTAGTAGTAGGAAGATGTAGTGGCGGCGACAGAGACGGGACGGGATCGCAATGGCATGGAAGGCGAGGGGAAAGAGAGAGGCGACGCCACCTACCGGTGCAGTTGAACTTGCGGTTGACGTGCGGCGCGAGATGCGCTCGAGGGGCTGCGACCGCGAGCGCCCGACCGACGAGCTCGGCGCAGACCGCTGCCTGCAATGGGAGAGCGTCATCGTCGTCGTCGTGTACGATCGGTCCGGCCGAAGCCCGTTGTTCCATAATGCTGATGAATGTGAGCGGAATGAGTCCCGTGTGCTCTCCTGCCCTATCTGTTCGTTCGTGCTGCACGAAATCTCCCCCCTCCTCTCCGCTCCTCTCGTCCCATCCATTGCACAGCCGCATCAGCAGGCAGCCCCCTCCCGAAATCCAGTTCCCTGCCTTCTCTCCACTTGACCCGCTCCCCGGGCAGTGTTGGTTCGTCCCCACCCTCCTCTGCACTGCAGGCTCATCAAAGCCACCACCCCTTCCCCTGTGCTATCCAATCAGGACGCGCTTGCGGGTGTGCTGCCTAACGAGAGCGGCAGTGTGCGTACGCGCGCGCGCGCGTTCCTTCCTGACCCACATCCAGACACGGCCTCGACTGCCGCCGAGAGCGAGCACAAACACAGGGACGAGGAGGGAGAGACACTAAAGCTGAGAGCGCGCCCTGAATGACCCCTATTATGGAGAGGCGGGCGAGGCGGTGGTCACAAGAGATTGGGAGAGAGGCAGCAACAAGAGCGCCTTTCAAATGCAGACACAGACCCAGAACTTGGCAAGAGTGCGCTGCTGCCGTCATGAATTTTCAAACACCACAAGAGTCTGTTACGGTTTGGAAGTGTACTAGCCACTGCTTCTTTGGCTTCAGTTTCCGACGCTTCAGCCAGTAATGACGAGAAGTGAATGAATGGGGAGAGGGATTGCATGATGTCCCCTCCCGAGCACGAAGTGCTGCTGATTTGCACGGCGATAGACCGTGATAGCGTAAATCTCGAAACATTGAGCGTTGAGAGTTGGACTGGAGATCGCTGCATGCACTCCAATCCGAGTCCGGATCAGAACAATCGACTGATGCTAGGAATGAGCGAGACGTGTTTGCGATTCGCAAGGAAAAGAAGGCTTTTGAAGACAAGGCGCCACTCACCGTGAGGCAGTCCGCATCCAGGAGCACGGTCGCGTTGGCGGCCTGCCAGGCGCACTCGCTGCAAATCACCATCATCATGTTTCGCCGCTTGCAACTGTTCCATAGCCCTTTCATTGTGACTTTTCCCCGTTTCCTCCACTTGCTTTCCTCTCACGTCGCTCCGACCTGCGTCACCACCGCCTTCGCCTTTTCACCCACCAAGAGGAGAGTCCGTTGGGCAGTTCGCTCATTTACGCTTCGCCCCTCTCGTCGCACTCTATTTGCCTTCATCCCCTCTTCTCTCGGGAGAGGCAGCGGCGGGCAGGTGCAGCAGACCCTTCTCGCTGTCTCCCCCTCACTGGTCATCGCTCTCCCCCAGCCCCTGCGCTCTTATGTGAGCCGCCACCGCCCCGGGTCATGTTGACTCACTCGCTGGCTCCTCTCCCAGTCCCTCCTTCCTCTGCGAAAGATTGACTTACCATAACGAGAGAGTGCTTCCTGCTCCCCTTTCCATCAGTGGCCGCTGCCATTGACAGGGGCGAGAGAGGCTGTTTGCACAGGTTGTTGTGTTCTTCCCTTTTCTCTTCTTCACCCGCAACTGCCGCCCCCCCGCCCACTTCAAAACATGCGTAGGCAGAAACACGCTGCAACACGTGCAAGAGGGCGCTTGTGAAATTTGGAGTACCAAGAGTACACTCGGCCCTGAGAGAGTCATTACCACTGCCGGAACCATGTTGGATGTGGAGGAGGAGGAGGAGGAGCGCCAGATGGTGTCTCCTCGACTGGGAGGGGGCAGGATCGTATTCCCGGCAGCGAGTATAGAGTTCTTCTTCAGGGTGGCAACATGACCTCCTTCCTCTCCGGCCCTCTCTGTCATCACCCAGTCAACAACAACAACAACAAGAGGAGAAGGAGGAACGCAGCATGCAAAGTGAGGGAGAAGGCGGATTCTCCCGTCTGTTCGAAGAAAGAGGCGTTGCCCTCACCTCGAGTGCGAAAAGACGACATCCGCCCCGGCCGGCTCCGAGTGTTCGCTGAAGCGGAGGCACGTCTCGCGCTGGAGCGTCTCGATCGCCTCCGCGACGCAGGCATTCACGAGCTCGTCTGCAATCGCTGTCCTATGTCGTCGCCGCATCCAATCGCCGCTGTCAGACCGACAACAACAATATGGAGCGCAAATTGCACTTTGCATACCGCACTGTTTGTCATCGCTACGCGTGCGCGCGCACGCGCGACCTTGCTCTGGAACAATATGCGCGCGCATCCGGGGAAGAGAGACAATTATGTCGATGCCCGCTCGCGCTCCCCCGAAACATACCACTCTCTCGCTCTCTTATTTACGGCCCCTCTGGTCAGGGGACATGCGCCAGTAGCAGCAGCGGCTGCGGCGGCGGCGGCGCGACGGCGTGGTGATGAATTAGTTGAGCTAGCCAGCCGGACGCTGTTGCGCACACTCGTGCGCGTCTTTATGGCAGAGCGAGAGAGACGGGACGGCGGAAGGGAGACTGAATTAGATTGGATCCCAGGCCGGCTGGCTGGCTAGGGAAGAAGGGATGCGCGCATCAAGCTCGCAGCCAAATGTGTACATAGACAGCCTCTCGTACTCGCAGTCCGAAGGTCAGGCGCTTTGCACCGAGTCCTGAGGGTTGAGTCACTCGGACGGGCCATGTCTTGTTGCGCCTAGGGAGCGAGACCGAAGGTTAGTGCGGAAGCGTGCGAATCGCTCGGGTAGATGTCCTGCGGTCATTGCATCAAAACGATGAATTTTCGTGCAATTCATCAGGCTTCTCTGCCGTTGGTGGATTTGAGCCTCGAAAAGACCTAGCGGTGCAAATCCAACCGAATCTCATCCCCCGGTCTGGTGCGCCAACCCCACTCTCATAAGCCGTTGAAATGACCGACCGTTGTGCTTCGCGAGATGGTACGAGAAGTGCCGGTTCGGGACCAGATCGGAAGAGGACGAAACCGTGGACGCCGCCGGTGCGGGGTGACTCTGAAAAACAAAGGTTGCGCATCACTCCCTCTCTCCGCCAATCTCGCCAACCTGCACGCCGACGAGAAGCAGACTGCTCCCGAGTAGGAGCCGCCACATCTCTAAAGAAAGCTAAAGTTGCCCTCCTCTCCTCTTCTAGTCGTCGTATTCGTATTTGCCCCGGAATTAGGGAGAGACACACATCTTGAGCTTCTTTGAAGTCGGACACCGGACACAGTGGGCAAAGACAAGAAGACAGGGAGGGGAGAGATGAGGAGGAGGAAGAGGAAGACAACAAAGATGGATGACAGAGAGATGTCGTCGCTCTCGCGCTGCCTGCTACTCGAGGGCGAACCCACTAATTAGGGAGTGCTCGGGAGGGGGAGAGAGGGAGATTCGGGACACCACCCGCCGAAGATGGATGGACAAGGCGATGGGAGGGGGGGGGGAGGCAGACGGGGGAAGAGCAAACAGTTCGGCAGCCGTCTCATTCTCTTGTCTCTCTCTCGCTCGTGCTCCGAGCATCTGCACGAGGCAGTGCGCGCACGACTGCGACTGTGACCGCCACCGAGTGAGTGAATGAGTGGGAGAGCCACCAGGCCCCGCCCCGGACGAGGAGGGGGTGAGAGGGGAACGTGCGCGCACCACCACCACCACCGTGCGTCACCAGCCGGCGAGTGGGGACAGGGATGAACAGCTTCACTGACTTTGTAGTGTTGTTGCTTTGGATCGCGCAATCAGTTCGAAAGAGACGCAGCTATAGCTGACCGCCGGCAACCTGGTGCCTGACTCTTCAAGAGAAGAGATCTGAATGACAGAGTGGAAACAATATCCAGATCCGCTGGATGAGCATTCTCGCGGATAGCAGTAAGCGAAACGTACCGCCGTTCTAACGGAAGAGTATCGCATTCAAAATGACCACGCTTCCAAAGGGAAAGATCGTGTCAAGAGAGTGCGCACGCATCCGCAAGTCAAGTTCGTCTCCCCTCCTTCTCCTTCTCCTCATCCGGTTCGCATCGGCCCTCCTCGACCGCACTGAGCCGCAGCCATCAATCATCCGCGCGAGTGGGGGGGGACTGCAACCGGGCAAGCTGCTTCCTTCCTGCCTTCGTTCTTCCCCTCTCCCCCCGTACACACACGTACACAACAGGTGGCGATGACGATGATAGCGCGACGGCGACGACTAGTACTACTTCGCTCGGCCCGTACACACACACACACACCGATTGCTGCTACACTCCTGGTGGCAGGGGACAAATTGATCTCGCCCCTCATCCATGTAGCGCGAGGGGCATGAATCCCTGGGAGAGTGTTGTGCGAAAGGAACACCATTGCACGACGATCCTTCAAAATATTTTCCTCACCCCTACCTTGACCGGCGCCGCACGATCGATTAGGGGTGCGCAAGAAGGATGGAGGGAGGGAGGGAGAGAATCCAGAGCAGCAGCACTTTGCTGCTGCCCCTTGCGCAACACACGAGCGGGAGCAAGAGAAATTTGACGACTCGCAGCTCCATTAGGTGTGGGGATGCGCTCGCTCGCCTGCTTGCCCGCTCGCTCTCTCGAAACTCGATAACCGCAAATTTGATAATGAGTTCGAGGGACGACGACGACGACGGCGAGGCGACATTCTCGCTGCCCCGTTTTTCTGCCCCTCTCTCGCCCGCAGAGGGACAGAGACAGACGAGCAAACAGAGGGCGGGAAAAAGGCTGTCCATCCGGCGGCGACGGCACATTATGCATGCAGTCTGTTGATTCTCGCCTGTCCTCGAAGCGGCGCCGCGCAACTTTGGAGGAGGAAACACGCGTGGCTGCCGAGACAACGACGAAAACCGAACTCTTCTTAACACGTCTCGCTCGCATGCGTGACATGATGCCGTGTCCTTCTCGTCTGATCGGAAGGCCACTTCAATGCAGTTGTATACACACATACACAAGGCTCTATGCAAGAGAAGACGAGGACGCAGCGGTGCCGTTCGCGTGAATGACGACGCCTTGATAGTGATTGATGGATGAGGAAGAAACAGGTACTGACAGTCGCCACCGCCGCCATCAGACGGCCGTATTGTAGGGCAGCTGGAGGTTGTCCACCCTCGGACGCTTGTCCTCCTTGTTCGAGGCCGGCAGGAAGGAGGCCTCCTGCGAAGTGTCCTTCTTTCTCTCTCCCTCTCGCAAATGACAGTCCACGACGCAGACTGGCCACGAGCCCATCCATCTCCCCGTGCATGAGCACACACCAAAGCTGTGCACAGTGTCCCCCCTTGCGGATTAGTGTTGCTCCCATCTTCGGCCGCCACACACTTATACACATCCATACACATCTCCGTGCACCGACCTTTTGCCGTCGCAGCGCCTCGTACGACTCGCTGCCGGGATGCGCGACGGCGCCACCCTGCACTGAGAGACGGAGTTGCGAGAAGAGTGCCGTCTTCAGGCTGCGCTGCAGAGACACACCGACCCAGCGATAGTCAAAAGGATTGCACGGACATGGGATGGCCAACAGAGGCTGGCGACAAAAGCTGACAACAAAAGGCTGGCAACAAAAGACCGACGAACGAGCGGACTGGGCCGGGTTTGTTGCAACCGAACAACCGGATTCACATCGGGGCAAGGTAATAACATCAACGAGTATTATAATTATATCACATCGGCAATCGTGCAGGTACACATGGGGCGCAGTACGAACGTGCAGATAGACTCATCGCATTAGTTCTCGACACTCCGACAATCGACGAGCACCGCACTGGTTGCCACAGAAGTCGGCGCGTACCGCAAAGTTGTTGACGATCGACGACATGTGGTTCTTCCTGGCCTCGATCCGGGATCGGTAGAGGAACTCGCCCATCGCCGCTAACATCGACGCCAGCATGCCGCCCATCAGGATGTAGAAGATTCCGGCCACTTTCGAGAGGTTCAACGACGCGGACGACCCGTCCTGCAACCGCGACTCCTTTCTGCTCGCTGTTCATTTGCGATCGTTCGCACGGCACACCAGGAGGATAGAGTATGTGGTCTGCTGCTGCTGGGAAACTAAAACTAAGCGGTGGAGGGTTTGGAAAAGTGCCGGAGGTGTGCTTATTCTGGAAGACAATGCTCGAGCACGCACACACATCACCCTTTGCTGTAATTAGACGAAGGACTCTCTGCAAGATATCATTGCTAGTGAAGTGCGGAAAAGACTGGAAATATGAGAGGGGGAGAGTCAGTCCACTCACCACCGTTATTCCCTGATCGCACTGTCCTCGGTCGTACCACCACTTGTTTTCCAGTTTTTTCAGCTCGCCGCGCTCCTGGAATTCGTGTTTTTGTTTGAAAACATAACCCAATTGGGTGTTCCGAAAACGTGAACGCCCCCGAGCTTCGATCCAATTGAACTAGTCGTCCGCTTGGCGCACTGATTCGGAAGATCTCGATACGTCGAGTTACAAATTTGACATTGTCGAGACGATGGAAAGTACCAAAAAAGAATGAAACATTTCGCATGAAACCAAAGCCGTGGACGAGTTCGGGGATTCAGAGGCGTTCATGTTTCTCGGATCACTCTGTATCGACGCAAGAAACCTGCAGCGCAAGAATCGCCAGATTGATGTGATCCTTCCAGTCTGAGCCGAAGGGCGTAGCGACGCCGTATCCGACGCTATTTAAGTTGGCACCTGCGTTCACTCGCCGTCATTCGATGTGCGCGCGCCATTTGCAGCATATCAACTCACCGACTTTCATCGTGTCGCACGGCTTTCGCGTATTTGCATACTCGTTCGCCGTCGCCTCGAGCAGAAATGCGTATCGACCCTTGTGCGTTCGCACTCTTTCAATCCCTTCTGCGTAGGAATTTGTGAAGACCGACGGGACCTGAAATTTGCGCTACGGCGACTGTCCACTCCCCGAGAAGAGACGCGACCTGACTCTCCATGTAGCGCCACATTCTTTGGTAGATCTGCACGGACGAGTGCTTGAAAAAGGCCGCCGTCGATCCGCCCTGCTGGATACCGTATTTGATCTTCGTCTGCTTCGCCAGATCCTCGACCGACTCGATCGGGGCCTGCATCTTTTCCAGCGTCAAGAAAGCGGCCAAATTGGCCGTGTAGGACGAGACGATGATCATCGTGAAGAACCACCACGCCGAGGAGGCAATACGGCCCGAGATTGACCTAAACTCGTGTGAAATGCTTTTCCAAGTCCTCTACCGTGGCAGGATGTCCGTGCCCTGCTGCATGAAGGCGGCGAGCGTGAACCAGAGACAGTTGTAGACTGAGAATTCGTTCGAAATCGTGAACGACCCGTTCGCAAGCTCTTCGACGCGCCACTCGTAGGGCGAGAAGCGTGAAACCAAAAAGATGACGACCGACACCTGGGAATTCCCCTTTCTCTCGAGTCGTGGCAAAACCGCCGCTCTACCCCGACGTAGGCGAAGATGATGTACATCCAAATTTCCGTACTCAGCGGCTGCATAAACGAGAATACGGAAAACTCTTGCTTGTCCGGCTTCTTGATCATGATCGAGATTCCGGTGGTCATGTAGGGCTTCGAGAAGTCGACCACTCGCTCGCGGTCCTACATCATTGTGTCAATCGCTTATGGTCATTTAGCACACCTGATTGATCGTGAGTGACGCCACAGCCACATCTGCTTCGCCCTTCAAGAGTGCGCCAATCAATCCATTCCAGGATCCGTCCGGCTGTTTAGCGCCGTAAGTTTTGCTAAAAATCAATCGGTAGATTCAAGAGAATCGGCGCAGTAACCTGATAGAGATGTCGTATTGGAAGTCCTCGATTCGGTCGGCCAAGAGTTTCAGTAGATCGATGCAGTAGCCCTCGAAGCGGGAATTGCCCTGACGTTGGTGCATTAGCAATGTAGTGCAAACTTTCCAAACAAATACTTGGCACTCTGTTCGGTTGACATCCGGCGACCCGTCTTCGCAGCCTCGTTTGATCATGACAAAGGGTTCGACCTGAAATTAGGATTTCGAATGGCAATGTCGCGAAGATGAACGCGTCCTACCAGAACCGTCGCAACCCTGACATTTCGCTTATGCGACCCGTCGGCACTCGGCTTCCGCGTATGCAACGCGACGGATCGATTCGCGAAGAAGCCATGGCCTTGGCGCCAGATCATCAGCTGCCAAGGTTATCGCATAATATAAATAGAGGAGAAACGATAGAAACCTCCTTCTTGTTGAAGCTGGATTTTGCGCTCGACACGAGGTCCACCACTGTGACGTCGAAGTTCCTCCTTCGCCCGAAGCGATCGAATTCGATCCTTCCCGTCAACGTGCCTTCGTCCTCGCCGATCGATACCGATCGAAGTGCCCTTGCAATGGTTCGGCCGTGTTGGAACGTCGAAAACGGTCGATGCGGATTCTCCAGATCATCGGCCGGTCGACAGTAGATCCCGGGAAAGTCGCGGTTATAGAGGCGACCGAGTCGGAACGAGTCTGAACGTTCTTTGACTCAATCCTAGTGGTAATAGACCTTCAAACAGCGTCTCATTGACGGTCAGGACTCGGAGAAAGGCGTGCCACGTTACCAGCATGGCGTCGTGCGCAAATGCGACCGTCGGCTTAGACGTACGCACGTTATCGTAAAACGACAAAAATGAGCGACCTACATCAATGTGATCGGTGATGTCAACGCTCTCGTTGTAGACGTGCTTCACGAGATTCCTTCACGAGAGACTTTTCCAGACCACCAGAAATGACACTACCAGAAACTCCTCGTTTCGCGATTGATTATCTGAAACCCCGAGATGTTGATGTTCCCGTTCTGAAACATCTCGACGTCGTACGGTTGCAGGTCCTGCACGAATTTCATTGATGACTTGACGTTCCTTTCAAACTTACAAAATTCGTCACGACATAGTGGTAATTGAGCTGGTTGAATTGTGCCGCCCGAATGGCGACCAACATTTGACGCAGACGCGCCGGATCGCTGGCATCGAGCAGAATTCTGAAATGACGCTTCTAGTGGGCGAAGCATGTCTTCAGACTAGCCTGTTGACGGTTCCGTCCGCCCTCGACAGATGAAAGTGCCGCAGGAAATGCGGAAAATCTTGAATGTCCCTGGGCACCCGAACCAGCTCCACGTGCAGCGGCTTCGTCAAGCCTCCGGGATTTTCAGCCGTCGACGAGTTTCGTTTTCGTTCAGTGTGCGCCTCAAAGAGGGCGTCTAACAGTTGAGCCGCTGAATGATCACACATTTCTGATGAAAATATCACGCGACTCTACAGCTTTCCGAGTCTTGGAACAGGACCAGCTGAGACCAGTCTTTGTGGACGACAAAGTCGGCTAGAAGTTCGGCGACGGAAGGCTGGAGCGAAACGTCGAAAGTGGTGCCACTGCCGTCGGAGGCGGAAGAGCTCGATAGTGGTAGCAGGATGTCGATGAGTGGAAGGTGCAGCGTCTCGGACAGGCTCCTGACAAGGTGTCTCTTTCTTTCTCTCCCTTTTACGCCGCTGCCGCCCTGTTGTTTTTCATCTTCATCATCACTGTATCACTAGGCATCGACTCGAACGAGCAATTTTTGCCGCTGCCTTCGCTCTACTCCCACGCTCACCAGTATGCGTCGAAGGTGCGTCCGGCATCCGCGCAGATCAGTGCCATGAAGCCGTCGCGTAGCGAGGAGCACACTGATATTTTCATCGTTATATTGTACCGTGCCTCACGCATTCGTACCCGCGTTCATGGCGCTCCAGGTGTCTGCGTCGCCGAGTCTGCAAGTTCGTGCACATTGTGTCTCTCGTCTGTTTTCGAGCCTCTCAGGTGGTCTTCGCTCTGCTTCTTCCTCCCCTCCTCCTCTTCCTCTGCATCATTCTTCCCTCCTCCTCCTCCTCCTCCTCCTCCGCCGCCACTCTCCTCTAATCCCCCGACATGGAGAAGCCGAAATTGACGTATTGTCAAATGCCTGCGCACAGCAACGCCTTTCGCTGCTGCCAGTCTCCTGGTTCTGCTG